>JABSTL010000589.1:0-97635 GCA_013759095.1 Fusarium sp. NRRL 29148
GGTTTCTTCTAGGGCCGTCGGGTTCACGAGTTTTGGCTTCTTGAGCCTGAAAATGGAGATGAAAGGTTTATGCGCTGTCTACGCCGTAGATTAATCATCTCCGTTAGTTTGTCGTCCGTTCCCCCAGACTCTTTCCATTGCAGCTGGTTCAGCTTCGATATTCACCGGTCATACCGAGATTGGAGCATGACGTCGACTTGCACTAGCAATGCAAGCACTCAAGCAGGCCAACAGCAATTGAAGATTGATCCAGATCAATTGTATTGCAAATCAGGATAAGATACTCCGTACACACACACACACACACACACTCTCTCTCTCTCTATCACTTTAGCCAAGAGATCAATAAAGCAAGGGAAACCGGTCGAGACCCTTTTCGTGCTGCGACGTCATCAGAATTGAAGAGGCTGGTAAGCTCATACACGGCCCAAAATGGTAATAAATACAGAAAACAGGTTGGCTGGGTATCAACCAGCAAGAGACTTACAACCAAAACGAGAATAACCAGCCAACCAATTACGAAAAACCCCTAGTCAACATCTGCAGCATTGTTCTTCAAGTGTTGCAGATTCGAATGGTGGCTGGGGAATCATGCATCTCCATCGCCATCGTCGCTTAACTCAGGAACACAAGACAATCTGAGTACTACAGCATGCATCACGCACGCCTGACGCATGGCGCCCTGGGCCGTCCCGCATGTTTTTCTGTAGTTATGTTTCAGAGATCAACTGATATGCGAACTGGTATTCGTAGCCTTGGTAGCTCAAGTGATGTCCTCTTATTTCGGCAGATCCGCGTAGACCAGCATTGAAACAGCGGGTACAGCATGTTTTAAATCGGTGGCTGGGGATCGTGATCAACAGGTACGATCTGTCTCTACTTAGTCCAGCGGGGGGCCCAATTTCTCATAAATCGTCTATTCCTGTTCATTACAGAGTATTAATTAATTAGGTGTACGTGCATCCATAGTCCGTCGTTACAGGACTCTCGTTCTCTCGGTTCCTCCGCATCCTCTCTCGAACTCTCGGGCTGATGAAGCCCGTGCCGAGAGACCCACCTGACGCCGTGTTTCGGTCCTCCGCGGCTCCGGGCGAGTTTAGCTGAATCGGGAAATCATTGATCAGGCTCATATCAACGTCGTCTCCATACTCAACACTCTCAGTGACTCGTTCTGTCTCTGCGACCCAGCAATACGATCTCTCATGCGCTCCTTGGCCAACGCCTTCGCTCGTTCCTCGTTTCCATGGCGGTATCTTTGCTCCCTCTAGCCTCGGGCATAAGTGATAATCGACCTTGTCGTTGTACTGCACCTTCTCATCGTCAACTGACACAGAGGCTAGTGACTGAAGGATGCCATATATAAGAATCCAGCGACTACGTCTCGCAGTAGCTGGATCCATGCCTCCGATGTCATCGGTCTTCTCAAAGCGCTCAAAAGCATCAGCGAGTTTGATCTCCGGTTCGTCGAAGCCGGTATTTTCAGTATAAGCAAGTCGTATTCTTTCCTCCAGTGCGCTCATTTGGTCGCCTCGGGTCTTTGCGACGCCCTTTCGGAATGAACCAGCAGCGGAGGTCGATTCGGGCAGCAACGGAAACGGATGAGGAATATGAGGGAATCGATGCTTGTTGTCAAAGTCGATAAGCATATCCGTCAAGTGCATCTCCCTCGTGTCTGCATCAATGGCCCTCCTCTTGCTCTTTGACATCATCATCAATCTGCTTCCAAACTGTATATCCAACGAACCCCAGACGATATCTCTGTCGACCATGCAATCGTACAGCTCTCCAAAGTCCTTTTGCAGCTTCATAGCCAAAGTCCGCGTCAACCAGGTTTCGGGTCTCGAGGAGCCGGCAGATCGGCTAGATCGACTATCGGACTGCGACGGTGGCCATGATCCATATTCTTGTTCAAAGTGCTGCAGCAACATGTCCTTCAACCTCTCAATCGCCCTCATCTCCGATCCCGTGTGAGGGGTGAAGGCCCAGATGTCTTGATACCTGAAGCCAGCTAAGCGTTCCTCTGCAGCCTGAACGCGATACTGCATCTCGTGGCTCGCCATCTCCATAAGCTTTCTCGTGTTTGTGTTTATCTGTTTGAAGTCCTTGTACTTCTGCACGAGATCAAACATGCCCACACAATGGGCGAAGCACTCCCTCCATCCTTCCTCCCACCGCACATCAGGTTCTTCTGACCAGATGAGAAGTGACACCGCCAAAGCAGGATTATTTCGTACGTCGTCAAGATCTCGGTTATAGAGATAACGCACCAATTGACCGACGTTGTCATTATTCGGAGGCATGTAGCTATCCAGTCTAACATGAAGATCAGATAGAGCTTCGTGTAGCGACAAGCCCACCATCGAGGCGTTGAGCAGCATGGCAAAGAAGTTGCGCGTTGTGAGCTGATGACGGAGTTGATCGATGCTCTTCATGTTCTGCGGAGGCGGGAAATGCATCTCATAAAGAACCTGTCCTCCCATATCCCCAATGCTGGTGCGTCCAGATGCAGGCGGCGTTAGTGGTGAATTCCGAAATTCTTGACCAAGTTTCCTTCCGTACGATTCAGTGTGTGGTGAAGGCGGTGAATGCGTATATCCATCAATCAAACCTTCATCCAGAAGAGAGATGAGATACCGACTGTTGATCGCCTCAATGATATGAGAGGAAACGCGCATCGACGGCAAGCTCTGGCCTTTCTTCCCAAGGTAGATCAGGACATCTCCATTGGGGTCCCAAAGCTCTGGATCTTTTCGAAGCTTGTTCCACTTGGTGATAGGTCGACCTCCTCCACACCAACGTCTGATCTGAGGTGGTGGTGCGGTAGGTACCTGTGGAATCGGAGGCAGTTTGGCGGTTGGTGGTGGCCCCATGGGAGGTAGACCAAATGAGAGTTGCGATGTTGGCGTCAATGGCATTCGGTTTTGTGAAGTTGCATAAGAAGATGTCGAAGTCAAGGTCGTATCTGTTTGAGCTACAGATTGTGAGTCCCAGCCGCTGCTCTCGTTGGGACTGGGACTCGGCATGACTGTCGGTTGTAGTGTCTCCACGCTTGGTCGGCTTCCATTGCTGTCCTGGTCGATTGGTTCCTCTTCCTTTTCCTTCTTTCTGAAAGTGAATGTCTTTGCTATCGTCTTTCGTATATCGTCACTTTGCTTATCGAGCATCGTTCGTAGTCCACTCCTCTCAATAGTCCCATACTCGTCTGGCACTGTCGCTCTCCTCGGTTTGTTTTGAACCCATTCCTCGGCATATTGATTGCTCGTATACGCATCCCGATTCCAATCTGGCGACATCATCGATCTTCCTCCCCTACTTCCCATTGGTATCGAGACATTTGGTGGTAGTTGATGCGGAAATCGAGCCGCGATGGGGGTTGGGAGATTGGGTGGTATCGAATGGTCAGTGAAAAGCTCTTCGCCACTTGATGAAGTGGCTACAGATTGAGCTCGTCCATGTATAACTGTGTCCTTATTTTTCGCTTGTGTTGTTTTCTTGCGTGCGTATGCGCTTCGTGCCGACATTTTGTGTGATGTGAAGTCGATGAGGATGTAAGTGGCAGGTTGGCTGCTGAGATGTTTTGAGGAAACACAAAAGCCAAAGTCTAAGATAAGTCTATAGTAAATGAGAATGAGGTCTAGTGACTAATCTTCTCTCGAGTATGAAGTAATTGGCCATGAGTCTGGTGTGTGTGCTCGCGAAAGGGTTGTGTCGAGGTCTCATAGGAAGAACGTAAAGGAGGGAACCAGAACATTGAAAGGAAAAAGCAACGACAGTTCTGCTCAAGGATTATTAGTCAAGCAAGGACAGGACAATTCGACCAGAAAGAGAAACTGACATGTAAAGTTCAAAAACAGCATCAAAGCCGTCGGGGAGAGGTCTAAATCCCTCAGAGCTCTTACAAGGGGACGGCTGCAGACGTGCGATGCTACGCTGTCAACTGGGCAGTTGAGTATGAGCTACGCCCGCAACTCTTTGGAGTTTTTAGTTTTGGCTACCGCTGATATGCGCAGGCTTCCCTAGCGCAAAGGTAGATGACGGCAGCTCTCCCCGGTTCCAGGTGTCAAATGAGCCGAAGCCGGAATAGTCGGCATACAAGAGAGAGAGAGAGAGAGATAGAGATAGACAGACAGGTTGTGAAAGATGCCATGTGTTGTTGAGGCTCTTTCTGAGATATGCTGAATCCGCGTCAAGTCCGGAGGAGGCTTGAGCCACGATCGTATTGTCTCTTGTCTCTGACAACAAAGACCAGGCAAGGAGTAAGTAAAAACGCCATGAAACGAGTGATTCATGATCTATCATTAAAAAGCATCTCCGAGTCCAGACAAAACGTGTCGTTCTCCTGCAAATCATCATATCCCAAAAGCCTCTTGGCGGAAGGCAACTGATAAGCATCCATGCTGATAACCCCAGCACGGCCTATCAACACCATGCATGATATGGCTGATAAGAATAGCAGCACCACGACGGAAAGCAGTCTAAGGATAAATTATATACCCACGCTGTCAGCTCACTCATCAAGGGATTGCTACAAGGGGAATAACGCGTCCTGAAGAGAGTGACATCGCTCATGCGGGAGCAGTCGCTCGGGCCCCCATGATGAGCGGTCGATCAAATCTTATTGTTTTTCTTTTCTTTTCACGTGGAAAGGCGAGGATATCTTTGATAACGAGTCGTGGTCGAGGGCCAGGAGGGTTATTGTTGAGTGTGGTTTGTAATGGGTCAGACAAATCGCCCAGGGTCTCGGTTCTCGGGTCACTATAACCCACATTCCCCCCGCGTTGACAAGGTCCTTATCAGATGGGATGGAAGACGGATAAGGGTACACTAAACCGGATGTAAATGTGTAGGGATATTGAATGATATTATGATACAAAACACCTGTGCAGAAAGGGAAGCAAAGCCGAGGTAAGGATATTCCGGCTGCCAAAGGATCGTGGCGTTGATTGTATCAGTTGGCCAAGATGACTTGTCATTGATATGAGAGCCAGAGCCCAGTAAAGCTGTCTAATCAACAACATTGGCCCTACAATACCGAACCTGCGTTCACGGCAACATTTATCCGATATCAATAGCTATCAGACGGGAGAGAAGCTCAACATTGAGCTGTCATTATTGATTGATTGATTTAAAGCCAGCTGTCGTGCGAAACGAATTGACCATCAATATTTACCCTACACACGAGCAAGCAATCCTTGTTCGTTATGGAAGTCGTCAATATAGGTGATAATGATGCAATGTCGCAATCGCCCGTTGCATATAAGCATGATTATTACTATAAGTCTCTTCGAGGACGTAATTCACTGCCCAAGGTCGGATTATGAGATCATGTTATGAATACCCACCCTTCATCAACATGGACACCACCAACTTCTGGTGGCTTCGTGCAGCCAAGTGAAATGACGTAAAGTGGAGGAAATACCTTAAGCTCGGCAGCTATAGCCGGTGACTCCCGGCATGGGATGGGAATAAGCGTCAGATGCACATGTAGATCAAGTCTATCTCTAATTGCGTGTCGATGGAGACGTTTAATCACAGACATGAACAATGAGAGCATAGAATAGGCAATCAATGATAGTTTTCCTTTCTCAGCCATAACGCACTAATACACCATGAGTAATACAAAAAGCTAATCATATAATCGGGCGCTTCTGACGAGCCAGTCAGTTCCTGAAGGGTATCTTGCGGCCGTGTCGCATAAAAAAACAGGTGAAAAAAAGACGAATCCGACTACCGCCGCTCCATTTCCAAGGTTACGTTATCCATTCCGTCAACTCATTACATCCACAAATCGTTTAGACACCAGAGTGGTGACCGGGCTTGGTATCGGCGTGAGCAGAGTGACCGCGCGATCGCATGAAAGCAAGACCCTCCATAATGGTCAACCCAGTGAAGATGGCCCAGATGAAGTAACCGAAAGCAACAGCCGCTTGAGCGCATTGGCAGATTGTAATGCCGTGGCATTTGGGAACACCGATGTGAGCAGCGAGAGCGGTAGCGCCGGCGAACCAGAAGAGCGTGGTGAGGGCGAGAACACCGAGAGCGACCATGCTGTGGTACACACGGGGAGCGAAGAGAGGCGTAAGAGCGAGATAGAGGAGGATGAGGATGGACCAGACGACGCAGAAGAGCAGGAATGACACCGAAGCAGGAGAGTCACTCCACCAATTGCTAGTAGCATCGACGACTGTGGGGTTGTTAGATGAGCTACCTCATTGAAGCGTAGAGAGGTTCGGCACTTACGGTATGCGGTGAGACCCAACTCGATGATGAGAAAGACTGCCAGAACGGCGTGAATGATGGTGATGATGCCCATGGCCATGATGAATACGATGTTGATGTCGTATAATTAAAGCTGGATGGTATATCGGATTGCAGGCGTTGGATAGAGATGATGATCTGCTGAGCAGTTCAGTTCAGTTCAGTTCAGTTGAGCTGAGTGAGATGAGCGAAGAAGAAGAGAGATGTGATCGCCAGCAAGAGGAGTGGTTCAGCAGGGGGATATAGCATTTATTTAAATCTACGGGCGGCAGCTTCGGGTTCAGTCAATGACGGACAGTGTCAGTCATGGATGGGCCCATCCATTCAAGGCAAGACAGGAAGGGACACTTGAACCCAAACCAAACCCAACAGGCCAAGCCAAGATCGAGGCCAGCCCAGTTGACTTCACTTCAGCCGCTGGCAGCGTTAACAGCTACAGCTAAGAACCTCTACGTCAGTGAATCATGGCGTATTCGGCAGTCACCTACACCCTACACCTACAGCCAAGCGTGAAGCTTTCCCTCCCTCCACAAAGAGGCAGCCCAGACCAATCAAGGGCAGACAAAAGTCTTGAGATCTGCACTGACGACCATGTTTGAGTGGCTCATGTATTGTCAATGGCGGTCTCACGAATGACGTGGTGCTAAGACCCAAACATCTGACGTTTTAATGCAGGGTTCCATTTCTTTCAGTACGTACACACACTTACAGGGCGCGTGATGTCATTTAGTGGCTGAACAAGGCTCAGCTCAAGGCGCACTCAGTGAAGATTCCGAATACGAGACATTCACATTCCTTAGCTGTTTCTGGGCGAAAATGTAATGTTAAAGAGCATCATCTCATCGTGTTCTGACAGCAACGACAAAAGTTCGTGACGCGCACGACTTTTTCTTTCTATTCCGTCTGTCGGAACCCCCCGGGAGTTATAGGCGCTTCAGTGCTTGGCTGATGGAGCTGAAACCCGTAGATCAAGACGTCCATCTCTCTTCTCTCTTCTCTCTTCTCTGTGTCTGTCGGCGGCTGCAGTTATTGAGTTAATGGGGCATAAACTCAACATCCTTGTACAGGTCAACTCTAACTTGGCCCGGCAATTGAGAGCAGACGTGTTTCAGTCTTGGCAGAGATCTGTTTCAAATCATCTGACAGATCAGACAGAACATGCACTTTTTACGCTTCTCAGAATACGATTGGTCAACACCATCTCACATCTCGACGAATGCATTAACCGTCACCAGGCCACAGACGAGACAAGACAAGGAATTGTATATCTGGAACATGCTAATAAATATTAAGCGCCTCAGTCTCATTCAGTCCTTGGCCCGTATACAACTGTCACCGTTGTCGTCTGAACAATCGCCCGCTCCTCATCATCGCTGCTGTTGCGGGGATCCCACATCTGAGTCTGAGTTCGAGCCTCGCCAAACTTAATCAACGACTCTTGCCTCCGCAAGTGCCGTATCATCTGTTCTGGCTGTTCGTCTGTCTCATACGCCGTCACTTCGGTCGTCACGGGCTGCGCCTGGACGATTGTCTTGAGGTCGAATCCGGGATCTTCAATCTGAACATCGAGCCTATCCTTCCGGTTTTTGTTTCTAATGCTCCCTATTGTCTGGAATGGATGTTGTCGTGTTCCTTTACTGGTTGCGGAGTATTGGACTGACGGCCCGCGTTCGCCAATGAATGTGGGTGCGACATGGATCAAGAAACGACGAAGCGTCGTCCGCGACGCGCATATTATCAAAAGGTTAGCCTCGACGAAGCTGGCCTTGTTAGTCACTGTTATACTACGGTCAAGTCGTACTCACATCCAAATCACTGGACTGGAGAGAACCCAGGTGTAGTCGTTTGCATCAACTATCGGAACTAGTAGTACTAGTCGAACCACAGACGTTACTAGTGTCCTGCCCCATCAGTTAGCAGGTGCCAGCTCCCTCAACTGAGAATCACCTACGCAGAACCAATGACAAACAACACCACAAGACCAGCCTTTTGTCGTCGTGGCATCTGCAGCTGCAGAATCATTGGCAAGGGCATGATGAGAAGGATAAGATCCGAAAGGATGCCCAGGGCCGCTGTGCATATGTACACTGCTCCTCGATCCACGCATGAGCCTTCGAGTATTGTGAGATCCCAGCTTTTCTTGAATGGTGTACACCCGAACAGAACCACGAGCAAGCTGGCTAGATTATAGCCAGCAACGAGGAAAAATACGCTGTACACGCTCCATTTCCACCACCGCTGAGGCGAAAGCCTTCGGTAGAATAGCGCCAGCGCCATCTTGGAGCAGGCAGTGCATACTGCGTATAGGATGGGAGATATGAATGTGAGCTTGGGCGTTGTTAGCAAGAATTTCGCCAGGTTTGCTAGCGATATTACCTGATTCCCTTCATTGAACTTTTCGAGAGGGAGCTCCCAAGCATGGACTCCCGTTACCCCGAGGATAAACGAACCTGCTTCCCATCAGGAATGTTCTATCTACTAGGACTTATTCCGTGAAAAACTTACTGAGACAAACGACTTGAACCGCTATGGAAAAGATCCACGCAATTATAAGACATGCTTCCTATTCTTAGCAGATGATAACTTAATGCAGATCTGCGTCAGGATCTTACCCGTCTCCCCATCCGGTTTACGTAAAACCCAGAGTTTGACATATAAATACTGCAAAAAGAAAAGAAAAGCGAGTGCTGTGCCTATGCCTGATATCACATATGACTCTATGGCATGTCGTTGTAGGGGATGATCAAAGTTGACCACATAGCCATCGGGGGGTGGGATAGCGACTGTCACGCCGTCTACAATAGGGAATGCGGACATGGCGGCCTCGATGGCCTGCGAGTTACCAACACGCTCGCTATTGTGACCGATGAACTCGTTGATTGTTGAAGGTGTTCAAGAGAGTGGATAGATACGGTTCGTCTTGGCGGTTAACAAGTGTCGAGAATAGATCGAGTTTCGAGACAGTAATAAGGGGTATGGAAGAATATTACAAGCCTATTGTATACCTCGATATCAAATCGACAATAGGATGCCAATACAATTATGAATAAGCGCGCACCAGACGCAGACGATTAATAAATTCAAAACAAAAGAAGAACGATACCAAGAATGAAGAGAAACAACATGTGAAGATTCCAACATGCGATGCTCTTCCTTTCTATACCATGATACTCTAACCAGCACAATCCAACAAACGCCCCCCGACCAAATCCTTCGAAACAACAGGTTTCATCCGGCGAGACCGCCTTTTTGGGTCATTATGGAGTACGGCGGTATCGTTGAGTACAGACCATCTTGTGATCTGGGTTGTGTTGCAGAAGCTAGAAGCATTGTTGAAGAGTTAGTGATGATCCACTGTGGAAGATCAGCGACAAGGATTACATCGCATCGCGCGGCCGGAGAATATTAAGATCGTTGTGACATGAGATCTGATATCTTTAATCTTGCAGTTTGTGACCAAATCTTGCACATCAGTGATCATGCCTTGTAGTTCCTATTCACTATGTGATCAACTGTCCCACAGCATCTCACCACTTCGAGAACCATGCATCATCTTCACAGCTGAACTCACTAACAATCTACGCATGGATCACTTCAAGGCTGAGCATTCTGCGGGGGCATACCCAGCCTAGGTTCTTACAATCACTGCTTAGCATCGTCTCAGCTAAAGTATCCCGGTGCTTATGCAAACATGCTCTCTCCTGACAAATCTCGCTCGCCCTGCAAGACACCCAAGATCGAGATGGGATTGGCTAATCACGCCTCAGCCTTTGTATATCTGCTTGATCGCTCTTCATAAAGATGGCACATGCTCTCCTCATCATCGGCCATCCTCCGTGCAGCCGTGTTCTCAAGGTGTACTATTTCAGGGAGGTTGTAGTTTCTTCCATGTTCCCGAGCGTGCATCTCGATGAAGCGAGCTGGATGTGTCTCGGAAACACTCGATCCTCCACGGCTCTGCGCGACGTCGACTAGTTTTCCAAGGACAGCGAACTCGAGCTTGAGTTTGATGGAGTAGATGACGAGTTTGACGCCTTGTTCGATCGTATAGCGGTCCTTGTACATAATGATGAGGAGCGCTATGTCCATGGCTACGATGAGGAGGTTGATGGTCAGGAGATACCACATCGTCTTTTGTTTGTTGCCCAGTGATGTCTATAGGATATCAATGGTGCCCCAGAGGTACAGTCCCGAGATGACAAACTCTTGCGCGCAAAAAACGGTCATTTGAGTTTTCTCGATGGCGACGAATACGAGCGTGGGATTGCTGCCATCAACGCTCGGTCCAATAGTGAATAGCAGTGCTGTCTGCGTCGTGTGCCATATCATGCCGTTGATCACAATCATCCATAGCACAGCGCGCTGTATTCTCAGGTTGTTCAGCACCAAGTGCAGTCGAGAATACAACACAACTGACTGGCCACTAACGAGTACGATCCAACCGAGCGACGCGATGGCCTTACTCGCTTCGGTGTCCAGAATGTCAAGGTAACCAAGCAGCCATCCCAGCGCATACGGAAACACGCCCAAGGTGGTCAACAAAAGACTCCAGAAGGAAAGGCCATGATGGCGTTTGAAGGAGGTGAAGATCAAGGCGAGAAGTTCGCATGCATTGTATAGAGCAAGAGTAGAGGTGGCCTGGAATAGTCAGCGTTACCCAAGCTCATGGTTGAGCTGACGTACAATGACTAGAAATGCCTTGGGGCTATATACCAGCCCATCTTCCCTGCTGTGCGTTACCGAGAGATGCATCCCAGACGACAGACAGATTCTCACCACTGAGACTAACGTGTGTCGTGATAGAGATGCAATGCCACCAGGACATGAGACGCAGAGGAATTCACGTGTGACAAGTCACATTTCAATGCAACGGGAGATTATAGCATTATTCAAAATCTGGGGTAAAGGACAAAAGTCTGGGGGTGGCTGCTAGATAGTTCACTGGGGACAATCATGGGTTAGCTACTACGTAGAGACAGCAATTCTAGCTTCACGGGGGCGATATTCCAAGGAACTGGTCACTTGCAACCGTGACAGTATTAGTAACCAATGAGAACAAAGGATCTGACCCAAAGGTGCCTTCGATTTCTCTTCATCACTTGTATTCGAATAGTGCAACATGCCATTGGCAGGGGAGAGTTACCCTGAAGGTTTAGGGTCGTGGAGAATTGCCATTTCAAGACATCGCCCAATGAAGCAACATTCACCGTTCACCGTTCAGCATTTCTAACAGATGCTGGTATCAGAAGATATCAGGTCCAGGATGTCGAAGATGCTGGATCATAATGAGACAAAACCGATACTGATCAGCCGTTGCGGCGGTTTAATCTTCATTAGCGTTGAACATAAGCACCTCAACTGAAACGTTTTTATTTATCTAGAGTTTAGCCTCTACTTCTCTAATTCTACCTTTACAGCTTAAGACCGAAGCAGTTGGCATAGTAAGTAACAGTTGAGCTCCAATCCGAGAAGACACCAGCGACGCCAATCTCCCGGAAAACATCCAACAAGTTAAACACATCGCCATCATTGTTGATCAGCTTCGCGATGGTAGTATAGTAATAGTTGCCATCCGCGCCGTTCTTCAGAGGACCAGATCGCTCCAGAGTCCAGGTGATGATCTTGAGACCGAGCTCATTCGCCTTCTTCGCATACGCGCTGGGAACAATCTTCCCGTTCTTACCGGGTGTGACGAGATAAGGCAGGGGAGGGGCGATATAGCGAACACCGTCCTCCTTGTAGCGAGTGAGGTTGGCAACGGCCTTCTTAAAGGTCTCGGGTGTGTCGCCCGTCTCATCAAGATACATGGCTTGACGAGCGTACTCAGGCTCGGCCTTGAGCCAGTACAGAATGTCATCGTACAAGAAGCTCTGGAGATACACGTCGCTAGGCTTGACGCCAGCCTGCTTGTGCTCATCGATGAGCTGCTGAGCGTACTTCTCCTGGGTATAGTCACCGTCGAAGGGCATCTTGACCTCTGGCGTCTTGAGCTCAGGAGTATGCTTCAGACCAAGGCGCTTGGTGAGCTGAATGTGCTCCTTGTTGCTCAGAAGCGTACCGCAAGTAGCATACAGATCGGTTCGCCAAGGAGGAGTACCGTGGAGGAAGTCGGCAGCGTTGGTGGCAGTGGCATTGAAGCCCTCCATCTTGGCGCAGAGAGTCTTGAACTCTTTGAGAGTAATGTCGCTGGTGCAGCACTTGGCAGAAGCAGGCTTGCCATCCTTGGCGGGCTTGAATGGCTGGGTGCACTTCTTGTTGAGCTCGGGGATCGTGACGATGTTGGTCGTGTAGTGGAGATCGCACTGAGAGTGTCGACACACGAGCTGGCGATCCTTGGTGAAAGCAACATCACACTCGAGGATACCAGCACCCATTCGAGCGCCAGCCAGGTTCGACTCGAGAGAGTGCTCGGGGAACTGAAGAGTACCGCCGCCACGGTGGGCAATTGACCACTGGGAAGGCTTCTGAGGCTTCTCCGAGCATGACTGAAGCTTCTTCTTCAGCGAACCCTCGTCCATGTCGTTGACGAGGTAGTAGGGTCGAGGGCCGAGCTCAATCTGCTTGATTGGCTTGACAGTCTTGAACAACTCTTTATCGCCATAGCTGGGGCTGGGAGCAGCCACGGCAGGGCTGACGACCGCGAGGCCGGCAACGAGAGGAGTGGAGAAACGCATGGCGAACAGGACAAGTCGATTGACTGACAGAGAAGCAAGCAGGTTCAATGGAACGAGAGAAACCGACAAGGCTTGGCGAGAACCAGCAATTGAGGCCTTGATCGAGACTGAGGCTTGACCAAACACCAAAACTTCTCAATGCGACCTGGGCGATCACCAGGCTTTATGGACGAAAGAACTGCACATTGATCCCTAGGCCGATAATCCTATCTGGGTAGTGCACCGAGATGACGTCGCAAGATCCCCAGGAACAAGCCCATTCACAAACAACACCCCTACAGGATGTGGTTTTTGTTGAACCTTCGGTGTTGGTTATCGGCCTAGGAGAGACGAATTGAGCAATCATATCGCAGATCACAGCACTTGCAGCCAGCTTCTGCAAAGAGCACAAGGTCCCCGGAGCTAGCAGTAGGCAAAGTCCGTACGAGATGGGTATCTTTGACAAGCACGTGTGGAGGAGACGTGGGCGTTCGTTGGAGGGGGAAGCTAAGGATAAGCTTAGCAGCGTTACACTGAACCGTTCAGCTAGAGGCGTGTTTAGTATGGACCTTGTGATTTGCCGAAACCTAGCTTAATTGAACCCCTGCCATCCATAGCCACGCATAAACCTGGTCGAGAGATATCAAGCATCTTTGGAAGGTGGATGAATAAAGTTGGCGAACCGTTCAATTGAAAGTCGGCGATTCATGCATGCGCATACATGGGTGAGCCATGCTGTGATAGCATCTCGACTGCTACCCAGGCAGCCAAGCACTTGCTCGCGCTTTTGTATGTACACCGCATTACAACTCGTCCTTGTCCCCATCTTCCATGTAGTCGTGCTCAACTGCACGACCCTCCCGGATCTTGCGAACTTCCTCGGCTGTGACTTTGAAGTGTTCGAATGAGGGCGCATCTTCTCCAATGCCCCAAGCAAAAACTCCTCCAACTCCGAGCTCCGGCACAACATGGCTGAACTTTGTCTGAATGCTCTTTTTAGTATCAAATGTCCACCATCGCTGGTCCTTCTCGTCCCAATAAAAATAGCTTCCGTCTTTATCGTACTTCCCAGCTGTTCTCGCATGTTTGAAAGATGTGGATATGTCCTGGGGAATATCGTCGTGCCAGCTAAAGCCGCCTGTCTTGCCCATATCAGCTCCGGTCTCGGGATCCTCAAGCAATTGAGTAGGGCACCCAAGAAGCTCTCCCTGTGAGCACCCTTGGGTCAAGAACCATTTGACATAGTATCCGAACCCAAGATTGAGCTGACTCGGTGGTGCGCCCCGGTCGATATAACGCTGGATTGAGTCTTGAGAATCCGAAACACCGCTGTGATGCTTGGTCTCGGTATCTCGGCGGTTCATCAGGTCGTATGTCATGATGTTGAGGAAGTCGACTTCTTTCAAGATCTTTGGCACGGTGGTGGGCGTAAAGGCCATCAAATCGACCTCTTTGCCCGGAACAGCCGCTGAAAGAAGCTTGTCGGGACCAATAGCAGCACGCAGCTCCTGGAGAAGCGATACAAATGCATCGATTTCCCATTCGCGCCGGGAGTTGGGAATTTGCTTGTAATCATCACGGTTGCCTCTGTTGCAGTCAGTATGTACCTAATAATGGCCAATATTGCAATGCTCCTTACCCAGGATACTCCCAGTCAATGTCGATGCCATCAGCGCCCGTCGCAGTGACCATGGCCGCAACCTGGCGCGCCCATCGCTTCCGCGTGGTTTCATTCTTGGCCGCTTCCTCGAAACCTTGAGTATCTCCCCATCCTCCGATAGCTACCATTACTTTGGTGTCACCAGGGAACCTGTTGCGGACATCGGAAACAGAGGTGAATAGCGGATAGTCGTGAGGTTTGTCGTCAACATTGAAGGTCTCGGAGCGCATGAACGCCAGAATGACATGCGAGACATCTTGAAGTGCGCTTTTTGATGGGACCATGTCATGTTGTCTAGAATTTCAGTCAGTCAATATTTTGAAGTTCTTGCTTGGTGACGACGGGAGGGAGATGCACTTACCCTGTGAGATACATAACACAACGGAATGACTCAGCTTGAGACATGGCAGTCGCGGTTAACACCGCCAGGAATAGCAGAATCCATTTGAAAATCGTTCGCATGATGTGCATTTGGAAGAAAAAATAATTCTTTGGCTTGCCTACTCTACCTATCCTGGACTGGAGAGAGAGCAGTGATCGAGGTGGCACTTGCTCAATTGACCCGCAGATGCGTAGATGAGTGAAGTGGATGTTTCTTAACCAATGCTCAGACAGATGATGAAGAGCCCTATACTACGCTCAACCTGATTCATCAACAAACACAAAATCATAAACGCAACCTTTCGAAACATTATTGTTCTCGTTCAAATTAGTTCGTATTCCTATTTCTCAATGCCAGTTCCTCCCAGATAAGAACCCGTTTGCGCCTGCGTTCTATCCTGTCTACCTGTCTACCTGTCTAGTAACATATGCCACAATAAGACCCTCCCTCGCAAATCCATGCCTGGGTATTGTTTTATACAGCGGATAAAACCGCACCAACGCCAGAGCCCCCAAAAAATAAATCTACAGAAAGTAATCCCAAAGAAAAGTCGTAGTATCGTGTTCGCTTCGTGTTCGTATCCCTCAATATCCCAGTCCTGTCTAAATCAGCCCTCGACTCTTTAGAATCTGACTGAGCTCCTTGAGCTGGACTGGTTTGGAGAGAAACAGATCCAGTCCGTTCGCAAAAGCATCTTCCTGTGCGTCCTTAGATGCGACGCCAGATATAGCGACAATATGCCTTCGTGGCAAATCCGAGGCCTTCTCGAACCCTCGAATTTGTCGTGTAGCCTCAAACCCATCCATTACCGGCATGGAAATGTCCATCAAAATACACTTGTAACACCCTTCTTGAGCTTTGTAACACTCCAGAGCTCGGAGTCCATCCGAGGCCGAGTCGTACGCCACACCCAGCTTCTTCATGTACGTTTGCAGTATCTTCATATTGATAGCATTGTCTTCTACCAGAAGGAACCGCTGAATCTGGGGGGTTGGAGGTAGTTGCAAAGCGGGAACTGACGGCAACGGAGTCTCTGCGTCATCGTCATCCCAATGCGCCCTTCTCTTCTTAGGAGACATCGTTGGGGCAATATCAAGATAGCCGCGTTCCTTGTCATCGGACCCACATTGGACAAGATCTGTTTCTCCCGTCGATACAGTCGGTGGCTCGTCGAGTCTAGTCGAGACGCTGGCAAGATCTGCAGCCGTAGCTTGTAATTTCATCCAGCGCCTGAAGCAGAGGACAAAAGCTTTGGCAAGTTTCCTCGGTCCCACACTAGATAAGAACGTCAGCGGCAAGGACCAAGTAGTAACAAACAGACGACTCACGGGCGAGATATGAAACTGAACAATCCCCAATTAAGCTTGCGCTGTGATCTATGTGATCTGTCAAGCGATCGAGCGACCGCAGCACTACGACACACCACGACAACAGGGGACGATAGTTCGTCTCGAGGTTGGTTTGCTATCATTTCAAGGTGAGTTTCGTCACAGAGTATCAGGTCAGGAAGATACTCGGCGTTGTGGAGGGAGCCGACTACTTGCATACGCAACCAATTGTGGCAGACCTTTTCCAGCAAAGCACGTTCGTCAAAGTCCCTAGAATTCCAACTTTGACTTTCCGAGCCGCCTCCACCAAAAGGTGTGAAGCCGTTGATGCAGACGCGGAGACCTGACAACTCAATGGCCTGGGCCTGAAACTCCTCGCGATCGGACATTGTTTCTGTCGAATCAACACTGACAGCTTCTAGTGGTAGTTTCACCGCAATGCGAGTTCCCATGCCCACCTTGCTTTGAACATGTATAGAGCCTCCAAGTGCCCTGACGAATTTCCTCACCAAACTGAGACCAAGGCCAGCACCCGAAGAATGAATATTCTCTTGAGAAAACGGAGCGAACAGACGGTGGTTGAGATAGTCTTGGCCGATGCCAACTCCTGTATCGGTGATATCGATGTGAACGACTCGATCTCTTAACCGGCTTTGTCCAGGAGGGTCCTGGTAGGCAGAGACTTTAACATAACCCCGTGTAGTGTACTTGAGGGCATTTCCACAAAGATTCATGATTATGCGCCTCAGAGCTCCAGACTCAACATGGAACGCCCAGTCCACCGTCGGGTCAATGTCCAACATCACAATAACTGCGTCAGGACCAGCTCCGTTGCTGATGTTTTCTCCAGCCTTGACACTATCCGCAACGTCCATACCATCAAGGCGGGTAAGAGGATCACGATTGAGCTCTTCATTCGGCTTGTCATCGTGAACAAGCGCGAGTGATTGTTGTTGGTAGGTGTGGCCAGCATGAATACACTCCACGACTTCTTCCACCAACATGTCCAAATCCAGATTCGAAGTGATATGCATCATCCCATCCGTCGGTCTACTTCTTGAGTTAGACTGTGCGCCTCTCACGAACGCAACACCTGAGTTCGGCGACTGTCCACTGGGTGCCTTGACAAAGTTGTTAATGCGTGTCCAATCGAGCAAGTGATTGATCGTGTCCAGAAGTGTACGGCCGCAGACCTCAAGGGAGCGCAATACATCCCCCTGGAATACATCTAGTGCGGTATCACGCAACAGCTCGGCACATAGAACAATGCCGTGAAGTGGAGACCTGAGTTCGTGGGATAGGGAGCTGAGTAAAGATGTCGTCGCCAAGGATACTATGGAACTCTCCATCATAGCAACGTCTGCCATGATGACTGCGCTGAAAGCGGCAAGGTAACTCAGTTCCCCCTGGACTGTAAAGATGCGGGTTGGTGTCATTGTATAGACAAAACACCCGGAAAACCAGCGCTCTCTATGAGAGTCCCATAGAGGTACAAAGGCAACGCTGCGCGCCCCTGGGAAGACATCGCGAATGGCCATGCCTTCGTTTCTCCGTGAATACGGGTCGTTGATCTTTTGCGACTTTCGCTTGTTGCCGCTTTGTTCTTCTTGAATGCTCCGAGCTTTCTGGGCTTGGAAAGCAGCCATAGCTGAGTCCTCGCTCATCGGATCACTCGACCCAGCCATTCCGTCGCCATCGAAATTAAAGATCTTTCCTTTTGGATAGCGGCGCAGCAGCCTCTGGAGCTGTCGTTCGGGTATCGTTCGACTGCGTCCTGATGGGGCTTCACCATTTATGCTGGAAGAAACAGATGTAGAGAATCCAAGGACAGGGCACATAGCGCCTGAGGACCGGTAGTCTGCGGGATTCCGGGGGGATGAGACTGAAATACTACCTCTACCTTGAGAGGACGAAGATGAGGATGAGGAGGAAGAGCGAGTGTGATTCCGTGAATTACGTCGCAAAGAGCCGGACCGGATTCTGCCAGCAAAAGAGCCAACACCTGCATCCAGAAACAGGACCCCCTCAACTTCAATCGACTCGCGTAGGATATTTGCCGCCTTAGAAAAGATTTGGCTCAGCTGACTAGATCGTGATTCTTCTCTAGTCGGAACTGAATTAGGAGGCTTGTCAGTTGAATGGAACGGGCTTGTCGGCCTGTTCTGACTAGGGCTTTCAAGAACAAAAATATCCGGCGTGGATATGCTATGCGTTTCGGCAGCAGCCGTGACACTGTCCCTCTGTTTCTGGATCTTCTGTTGCGTCTGGTTGAGAGAGCCTTCTTCTGTGCTTGCATCGGTATTGAAGATATTAGTTGAACTGTTCTGCCATCCTGACATGGTCGCCTTCCCCTCCACATAGCTTCCCAAACCGCGAACCATGCGATCACCAGGACGCCTGCCATCTCCAGATCGTGTCAGTTCCATTTGTCCCAGGATAGATGCTGAAACATCTCGCATGACTTGTAGTGATGCTTCGTCAAGTGTCTCCCGCGGTTCGTTGTCAAGAATACAGAAGACGCCAATGTTGATACCTCGGCGGGTTCTTATCGGCACTCCTGCGTAGAACCGGTGCTCTGGCCGTGCCTTGTAGTACCAGGTATCGAGATACTCTTCATTTTCAGCAAGGTTGCTTACCACTGTAACCGGGAGCTCCGAAGCTAATGATGGTTGCTGTCCACCAGACTCGCGAGATACTAATACACGATCACAAATACCATAGCTCCGAGGTATTGCAGTACCACAAAGCCAAAGGCTGTCAGAACCAGAGCTAGGAGGATTGGCGTGAGCAGATATGCGAAGCGCAGGTGTAGCTTCGGCAATAATATGCTGGTGTTGACAGTCAAACAGCGAGATCATGGCGCGAGAGGCGCCAAGTCTCAAGAGAGCCACCTGAGCCAGAGCTGTCATGGCAGGATCCGAGCATGGTCGCAATGAAGACGACGGGATAAGGTTTGCGACATCATTGCGAATAGAGTTGGCGACAAGGACCGAGTCATATCTGGGTATTCGTTAGATGAGTCCGTTTGAGGAGCTTCAATTGATGGCAGGGGATGAAGATGCGACGAGAGTGAGGATGAGAAATGGTGCAAGGTCATACACACTTTAATATCTCCCGTTCGCGAGTTGATTCCGAGACCTTGTTACCAGTCATGATCGACAGCTGTAACGTCGACTACGTGCTTAGCCCATGCAAGCAAGCAAGCAGCCTCGGCAGGGGGAACAGATCGTCGGACGAGGTTGGGGGGTTGTGTGGTTTAACAAGACTGGTTTAAAATACTAAGGTAGCCTGCCCTTGTGAATTTAGCTAGATATTGGCAAGATTACTTAAGGATGGATTCCTCCATCGCCCTGTCTGGATCTAGATTCTAGGCTGTCCTTCCACTCGAATCTTGCCCGACCTATCGCCACCCCGCTTTGCCCTCCAACGGCCCTAAAGCCAACCTTTAGTGGAGCCACCCGGGTGCTTACCCGTGGAGATCTACCGCCTGATTTCCGTTAGTGACAGAAGATCGATCGATTTGCCATGAAACCTCCGACCTTTTTCATCTCATGGATAAGATTTTATGGGCATCTGACTGAGTCAGGCACGCATAAGCTCAAGGTCATCAGATGCTTTTAATTTCTAAAATTATGAAGCATAACGGGAGATAAGTCTATGCTGCTTGTATTGATAACACGTGCTGCAAAGAAAAAACAAAGATCAAGATCAATGACGAGACTACCTATGATATACTCTCCAATTGACAGCAGTTTCCCATGTTCAGAAATGCATCTACAGGTGGGAAAACACGATGTTTTGCATAAGCTTTTAGGGTGGGTGCCTGAACGGTGGAGCTTCGCACCCGACTTCAGTCTAGATTTCAATGGGCCCACGCCATTTATTAGAACTGGGTTAACGGTGAGTGGAAATACCCAACATAATATAAGCAAACAAGGCCTCAGAAGAATACTGAGAGTTAAAATAAATATTAATATGTGTCACGAGTATTAAGAAATAAATTAAAAGTCCTGCGCTGTAGTATCTACCTCAGAACAGGGTGCTCCTGTTGAACTTCCGTTGACCCCAAGACAGTGTGAACTACTGTTATCATACCGATAACACAGTAGCTTAAATTGGCTCGAGCTTCTTTTTTTTCTTCATCCTTTTCAAGCAATGCTATATGTTGCCGTTCTTTCTTGAGTAACTGTTAATAAGCACCAATTTCTCAACATGTTCGAGAATACATGTACCCTGCCTCTATCGGCAGATGTATTCGCAACTGCCCTCCACCCCACGGAGCCCCTCCTGACCGTCGGTTTATCGAGTGGCCATGTCGAGACCTTTCGATTGCCATCCAGCTCTTCTTCCGACGACAATGCCGATGCCGATGGTGACACGAGCGTGCTGAGCGACGGAAAGAGTATGATCGAATCCATCTGGCGCACTCGGAGACACAAGGGAAGCTGCAGATCCCTGGTCTACTCGCACGATGGCTCAGGTAAACTTTCCAAGACCTTCTCTGTGACTGTTTATTGTTCGCCAAGCTAACCTGGTAAAGCTGTCTACTCAGCTGGAACCGATGCGCTGGTAAAGCACTTTGACCCCAAAACTGGCCAAGTCATCTCCAAATTCGTGATTCCTTCTGCAACTACGGTTCCCGATGCGCCGACTCTCCTCCACGTCCTGAACCCCCAGAGCTTGCTTCTTGCGACCGACTCAGGTGCCCTCCACATCATTGACCTCAAAGACGGCAAATTGGGAAAGAAGCCAGTTCAGACTCACTTCCCCCACGCCGACTACGTTTCTTCCATAACACCTTTACCGCCCACTAGTGCCAGCACCAGTGGATTCCCGAAGCAATGGGTCAGCACTGGCGGTACCACGCTCGCCGTGACCGATGTTAGGAGAGGAGTGCTTGTGCGTAGCGACGACCAAGAGGATGAGCTGCTATCTTCTTGCTTCGTTCCAGGCCTGGGTCCCAAAGGACATCGCAACAACGGCGTTTTGGCTGTAGGATCCGGCTCGGGTGTATTGACCATGTGGGACAAGGGAGCCTGGGACGATCAACAGGAACGCATCATCGTGGATGGCGATAAGAAGGGTGGTGGTGAAAGTATCGATGCCATGGTCTTGATCCCGCAAGAGCTGGGACTTGGCAAGAAGGTCGTCTGCGGTGTCGGTGATGGCAGCTTGCGTGTGGTTGACCTTGTTGCTCGGGAAGTGGACATTTCAGCCAATTTGCGTCACGATCACATGGAGAGTGTTGTGTCGCTGGGCTTCGATTGCGAGAACCGCCTCATCAGCGCTGGCGGAAAGACTGTGAAGCTTTGGGAAGAGCTATCTGCTCTTCAAGGAGGCAATGACGACGATGACGAAGAGGATGAAGATGACGATGATGATAGTGATGATAGTGACGCTGGAGAGAATGGCAACGGCAAGCGAGCTGCTGAGAGCGACAGCGACGATGACAGTGAGGAAGACCAAATTGCGGAGATGAAGCGCAGGGCCAAGCGACGCAAGGAGGCACAGCAGAGCAAACTTGGGCCCATGGGAGCCCACGGCGTCATGGGATTTGAGGGCTTAGATTAAGCGGAAGTTTTTGGCGATGAAAATGCTGTTACGATACCCGGTGTAGATACGATAAAGTAGTGCGATCAGACGGTCAGAGTGGCCAGAGCCTAGACCATGGACGTAGATACACTTCATTACAAGCTCAAAAGAGAAAAGATCATGGTGATAACTTTCAATTTTTCAATATCTGGCTATCTATCTAATTTATGAAGAAGCCCACCCTAGGAGGTGGACATCCAACGACTCATGTGTAGTTGGTAGTCTTCCGAAACGAAGCACGATCACATACATAGTGAAATAACCAAAAACTCATTCGTGTTGAGTCGGGGAGAAAAGTATCCCTCGGTCGATGCTACACGACCTTCGGCGATATTTCTTTGAGGCCCAGTAGCCTCATATTTTGACTCGAGACCCAGTAGTCTCTTATGATGAGTCTTCTCGAAGCCCAGTAGCTTCGGAAAGTACAAGTGCACTTATTCTATCCCGGAAAAGGGGCAGAAGCAGATACCTTGCCATTACATATGGACCAAGGTTTGCGTCTGAACCGGTGACTAGAGAAAGGACTTGAAGCGGCATTGTCCCCAGAAATACTCTATCGGAGAATCATGGAAAACCAAGCCGGTGGTCTATGTCTTGCAGAAAAGGGCACGATATCCCGGTGGTGCAATGCAGAGTACTAGAAAACTCTGCAAACCGGGTGTCATGCTCCTTTCTCCATGATCCCTCAACCGTGTAAAGGCTGAGGCGGGATGGGTGGCGTGCGTTGTGCGAATATCGCAAAAATCATCATGATCCCTATCCGAGAAATCGGCGCGAGGTGGAGGATCCTGGTATAAAAGTAGGAGGCTGAAGGGCTCCTCGCAGGTACAAGACAGGTAATTTTAAAAGAGACTATAAAAAAGATGTCCAGGTGGACAAGACCAGAAGGTGTTAGACGCCTGGAATATGAAGGTAGCTCCAGCAGGCGTCTTCTGATCTGGGCTGCGTGTCGGCTCGAGCAAAGTCTTCCATGACTTTCTCATCGCTGGGCGCTGAAAATCGAGTTGGAGAGCTCATGGTGAAGTTGTCGTCGTAAATGATAACGGTAGGAAGTATCCTGCCGTCGTGGCCGCTGCCCTTCTCTTCGGAAGATGAATCGCTAGGTCCTCCGCATGGACGTAGTTCACTTGCACTGTATGTCGTAGGTATGCAAATGTGAGGGATTCCTTTCCGTATGCCAACGGCTCGGGCCAAAGTAACGGCAGAACCTCCGCCGACGCTGACAACGCAATCTCGTCCAGATGCCTGGGCTGGCACGGTGGTATTGGATGAACAGAGGATTCGACTGTCGAGATTAGGAATAATGGCTTGAATTTTGCGAGCGATATTTGATCTTGAAGGGCTCGACACAATGAGCGGTGAAGTCAAGTGTAACCGAGCCAGCTCAGATGGTAGACGACGAATTGCATCAGGACCGACGACTAAACGAGGTGATGAAGAAGAAGGACGTTTTGAACGGCGATGTCGAGATCGAGAGGAGGGCCGCTGGACCGTGCCGGGCGGACCAGCGTGCGAAGATGGAGGAGACAAGTTGGTGGCTGGCGGCGTCACAAGAGCGGACGCCTTGAGGGCGAGGGCGTCAACAAGCTTGTCACGAATAGCAACGAGATCAGGATCAGTAACTTTTCGTGGTGACAAACGATGAACGCCGTTGGTGGAGTGGTGCATGAAGGGCCGATGCCGGCTGTCCGGAGGTATCCAGCAGCGGTAGCGGTTATTGAGGTATATCGAAGTCCAACCTGCGCGACATCAATCAAGTGCCCAGAATGACAACAATAATGGATTGAAGACGAAAACTGGAAAAGAAGGAATCGATCGAGATTTGTTGCAAGTTCAGAGATTCACAAGTTAGAGACATAGCACAAGATGAGCTAGGGCACATTATTATGGGCAGATAGAATAGGCGTGACTTTCTGGGATGGGACGAGACCAGACCAGACGTTTGAGTGAAAATCCCTTAGCAGCACCTGTTTCTGCCTGTGAGAGGAAAGTGACCGTTTGTTGTGGTTTTTCGCCACAGAAAAAAGACGCCACCTCTGCCTTTTGACTAGGGGACTAGGAGCAGGGGAAATTTGGTCTCTTTGTTTTTAATAATACAGCCAAAAAAGGGTCCAACCGAATGGTCTTGGAGCCAATGATGGGGGATGGTCAAGTGGCAACGCCTTGTCTGTTTGGTGCCAGTCCCTGCGTGAGGCCCTGAAAAACTGATGTAAAAGGGGGCAAAAGGTGTATTGTTTCTGTCATGAAGACGTCAAATGTGTAACGGAGAGGGATGCTCTGGACCCCTAGAAACACACAGGAGGCAGTTTATCCGTCCCGGCCGGAGGTTAGCTCCGTTAAGTGGAGCAGTGATCGGAGATAAAGTCTCATGGTGACGGAGCAAGTCCGCCAATGAGAAGGAAGTGATAGGGGAGATCGTGGTTGGCTGTGGACATGGAAGGAAGAAAAAGGATGGGCAAAATCAAGAAACGCATCTCTTTGTGTCATAAAACCCATATTACCTCGGTGTTGGCGTTGAATGGCGATATGATTGCTTGTTCTCTCAATGCTCCGGTCGCTTCGATGAATGTACAGTAAGCGCTATAGGTAGCAGTTCCCGTTACTAAGAAGACGGCAGGCTCATCTTGGAACATTTTTCTAAATTAGGGAGGTAAGGGATATCCTGCTGAGTTGATTCAGATTTGAGTCTGGCAAGTCGCCGCGTTTCTGAACTATTTCCGGATAATGCTGCGGTGACGCAGGGTGAGTTGTAAACTGACCGTGACATCTATTCTGTAACTTGTGTATGTTAGAACGAACAGTCTTTCAAACTGTTTGTGGTTTCGCAGCTGACCGTTGCACTGCTGTTGTATCTGGAGGCTTCTAATAAGTGAGAGGGAAAGAGGAGAAGCGATATGATGGACACCTGGGGAGCACATCAGATCTCCTTTCATGTTGCCATTAGAGCCATAGAACAAGATAGAGTGACAAGAACTGACACTTTGCATCAAAGATGAGGCTCATGTTCAAGGATGGAGACCAAAGCACTTTCTTAAGTAACAAAAACTCCATGAATGCGGAGAGGCAGGCACATAGCGGCAGTCTCCGGTGCCTCCCGCCTTTAGCTTAAGCCAACCTGCCATTCTGCCCCTCTGAGCCAGGGCCTTGCCTGATATTACCTCTGGCTGGTCTTATAACATCAGACTTTTTCTTTTTCTTCTTCCTTTTCAATCATTGTCGCATCGATCACAACGATCTATCTGAAGCGCCGGCGGCCTTTACACAATTCTATGACTTTGTCGCCGCCGCTTGACCTAGTCTCGCAGCTGTGATAACATCTCCGGCCGATCGATCGCCCTTCTTTCAGCTCTGGTCAATCATCTACACCTTCGAGATGGAATTTATTGCGCAGTCGCCCGCCTCCGTTCTCCCAAGAATCACAGGCTCTTAGCTATCACCTCCGGACGCAGCCGACAGCCGATTTTACTCGCATTTCTACCTTATCTGATAAGCTTGTGGTTGGCCGACGGCTCATGGCCGAGCACAACCTCAGTATGCATATCTGCTAGCAAATTGTGGCGTACAAGGCATGCACACTGGAGATAAACTTGAACAAGTTGGGTGGTTGAATTCCGACGGTCACTCCAAATTGTTGCCATCTTTTTCACAGAGTCATCCGATTTCGCAAACTGATTACCTATCAGCCCGTGGTTTGAAGCTCAGAATGATATCCAGACTAGCCAGACAAGCTCAGCTGGTGCTGTCCCTGCTCATGCTGGGTTTATCATCACAATCCTGGCCATGATAGACAGCCGAAGTCGCCTATTCCGTAGCGATGGGTGACAACCCCAGACGAGGCCTCTGGGATGCGCCGATGCGCTATCTCATCCCTCCTCGATTCGAACCCAGCCCAATGGTCGCGACAGGCCGTACTCCTCTGTTCATCCCCCACGTCCCAAGGTGCACCACCAATACCGGTTCCCCGACCGGCCGGCCTGATATGATAACATGCCAACTTTATTCTTACCTCCCCATCGTGGAATCTGGGGTTGCATATTTAAAGGAGCGATTGTGCACGATCATGTCACAAATATCAGGTTTCAGATTAGCATCGCACGTTTTCTTAGCTGACCTTGTCTTTTGATCTACATCTCATCTCACCTCGCTTGGGTTCTTGGACTCGGACCCGCAGACACCCACCCGCTGCCCCATCTCTAGCAATTTGTCAAGCATCTGGGGAACAAGAAGTCCTGATAAGCTATCTCTGGATCCATGAGTTATCAGTTACAAGTCTTGGGTCATTAAGCCTAAAAATTAACTCTAGCTACTCCCGAAAACGGCCTCGCGTGCTCCACATCACTTCTATTATACGGAGAGGAATTAGAAGTATAAACCTTCATATTGCCCGTATCGACTTTCTGTACTGGAGTCTTTCAAAGCCTTCGTCAATATTATTCAACGTTGACATTCCAAGCCTGTCGTTGAGTTGATCGACACGAAGATTCCTCTTTCGCTTGGACCACTCGACGATCAACGCCATCAAAGCCATTCCAGCGTTGACCTATTTCCAGTTTCTTCACACAACTCCATCTAACACCTTCAACAATGGATGAGGATCAAGGGCCACGTTCGATTGCCCCCGAGCATGCGCCACCGAAAACATTTGCTCAACGTTGCAATGGCCTCAAAAAGGCATTCACTACCAGACACGGCCTAATTGGCGATTACGACTATGCCTTTCTCTTTCGCCCAAACCTGCCCTTCATGAAGAAGAGCGTCAACCCAAGTCCCTTCTTTGGTCTCAATGACAAGATGCCAGTTCTTCTTGGCTTGCTGCTCGGCTTTCAACATGCATTGGCCATGCTAGCAGGTGTAATCACACCACCAATCATTATCAGCAGCAGCGCCAACTTGCTACCTGAGCAACAACAATACCTCGTCTCAACCGCTCTCATCGTTTCTGGTATCTTCTCCGCAGTCCAAATCACTCGATTCAGACTTTTTGGTACTCAGTAAGTTTTGTTTAGTCTCGGAAAGGGTTTGTGCTAACTGTTGTCTTAGATACTACCTCGGTACTGGAGTTCTGTCTGTGGTTGGAGTCTCGTTCAGCGTTATTCCTGTCGCTCAAGGAAGTCTCACTCAGATGTACGCCAACGGCTTCTGCCCTTCAGATTCTGATGGAAACCCATTGCCTTGCCCTCAGGGTTATGGAGCCATTCTCGGTACCTCCGCTGTGTGTGCTTTGATCAACATTCTCGTCTCTTTCATCCCCGCAAAGTTCTTGTTGAAGGTCCTGCCACCGATTGTCACTGGCCCTACCGTTATGCTCATCGGCATCAAGCTCATCAAGTCGGGTTTCTCCAACTGGATGGGTGGCAATGGAGGATGCATGACAGCCACTGACGGCTTGTTTGCTCTTTGCCCCAACATCAACGCACCTCATCCTCTTCCCTGGGGATCTGCAGAATTCCTGGGCTTGGGTTTCTCTGTCTTTGCAGCGATTATCCTGTGTGAGCGATTCGGCTCGCCCATCATGAAATCCACCTCGGTCGTAATTGGACTATTGGTCGGTTGCATTATTGCTGCTGCTTGTGGTTATTTTGATCGATCCGGGATCGACTCTGCCCCCGTTGCTTCGTTCGCTTGGGTACATACGTTCCCTCTGTCAGTGTATGGGCCACTCGTGCTCCCCCTGATTGCTGTTTACCTTGTCTGCGCTACCGAGGCTATTGGCGATGTCACAGCCACATGCGATGTTTCCAAACTCGAGGTGACTGGAAAGACGTATGAATCCCGCGTTCAAGGTGGCATCTTGGCTGATGGTATTGCTGGCTGTATCGGAGCTCTCATGACGATGACTCCTATGTCTGTCTTCGCACAGAACAACGGTGTCATTGTCCTCACGAGATGCGCCAACCGCAAAGCTGGTCTAGCCTGCGCCATGTTCCTGATCATCATGGGTATCTTTGCCAAGTTTGCTGCTGCTCTCATTGCCATTCCATCAGCTGTTCTTGGTGGCATGACAACCTTCCTCTTCAGTGCTGTGGCTGTATCGGGCATGTCCATCATTGTCCGTGGCGTCCCTTTCACTCGACGTAACCGCTTCATTCTCACTGCCGGTCTGGCTCTGGGATATGGTGCAACGCTTCTACCAAACTACTTTAATAAAATCTTCACATACGAGGGGGACAATCGCTCTCTTCGGGGTTTCCTCGACGCTATTGTTCTTGTCATGGAGACTGGTTTTGCAGTTGCTGCCATCATCTGTGTGGTCCTTAACCTCACGCTTCCTGAGGAGCTGGAAGATGACATTGATGCAGCCCGTTCAGCGACCAATGTCGTGATTCATGAGGATACAGAGCAACAGAACAAGGCCACTGCAGCCTCAAGTCGGGAACATAGTATCGATCCTCAGAAGCAGGTTTGAATGGATGCAGGAAGAAACGTACAAAAGTTTAGTAGGAAATAAGGGTTCTATACATTTGTGATGAAGGTCGGTTTATTTAAAATATGATTTGTCATTTGAAAGACCTCAGTCTCTACATATCATAAGTGATGTTCATTAAACAGTGTAATCAATCTACTTTATCAGCCATCTTATCTAAGAATCCCTCTTTCTTAGCTTTCCAAAAACGCCTGTAACCAATGACTACTCCACTACTCCCTTACTCCGCGCCTCATTAGAATCATAAAGGCTCTCTGTCATAGAGATACAAACTGAACTTGTTATTTCCCATCATGTTCTCGCATATTAAATCCATCAACTCGTTACACCATAGACCACATGAGATCTGCTCTCGTATCGCTGCTTGTGAAAACTGTTCATCTGCCTCCTGTAGTTCTCTTGAACCTCTCCCCAAAGTCCACGATGGCGTTCTCGTATGCACCTGAGCAGGTCGCCCTCCTTCTTGATCTTGCAATGACAGACGTTTGGTGTGCCACAGAACTTAGCTCGTGCCTGCGGAGTTGGGAATTTGATGCTAAGGCGTTTGAGGTTGGGCCAGTTGACACTATCGCTCGTTGAGGCAGGGTTGTTTAGCGCCAACCGGGCCAAGTTCCAGTCCATCTCGCCGTCCGAAGGTGACTGCTCATATCTTCGGGCTGAAATAGGAGCATCGCCCTTTTTCTTCTCGATAGCCGCAATATCGCAGGATGCCCCATCTCTTCCAGATCGTCGACAGTTGCAGCGCTCTGGGTTCATGTTTGTTTCGTCATCAATCTGAACCGTCACGAATGAGAACTTGTCTCCTTGTCGGTTTTGTGTGAACAAGACCAGCATCGGCTTCACCGGACGCTTGTGGAGGAGCCCTGTGGAGTTTGTTCCTGTAGAAATACTAACGCTTCGAACATCGCTGTTTGATGAGTTGCTGTTGCTTGAGACGCCGCTTGATATACTGAAAGAACGACCATTATTGGTCATAGTTGTACTGCTGGAGGGAGGCGGAAAGAGAGAGCTGGAACGACGAGGAGATGGGGTAGATCCGACTGGTTTCCGGGGCGGAGACTGTCGTGGCGATCCCGGTATCGGGAAGAAATTCTGTCGTTCTACAGGCGATGACCCTATAGGCTCTGGAGAAGTTCTCCCCGGCCACGATCCGTAGAACTCGGGTCCTGTGGGCTGTCTCTGGGGTATGGTTGGGAGGCTTGGGTGACGACCAGGGGGGCCCATAGCGAAGCCATCTCCGACGTTTCCATAGGAAGAAAGCGTTTGCGCCGGTGATGCAAATGGCCTGCTCCCGGAAAGGGGTGAACTTGGCATCGCTCCGGAGGCAAGTGTCGATATAGAGTTTTGACGACTCGATGGAGTCTTGATGGTGTTGACTGCGGCATCGCTATTAGTGACAAGCGAGCCCTCGGTCGATTTAGGTATCCAGAGCTGAAGGCAAGCATTCTCCATTATTGTCTCTTTGACGCCCCCAAGAACGAAAATGACTTGACAGTCGTACTGCGTGGCAGAGGCCCATGGCTTGAACCCAGTGACCGCTTGTTGAAACTTCAGTATATCAGCTCCGTCCATAAAATCTAGCCTTGCGATTCTCTCGTTCTGCCGTAGGATGATTTCTTGTGTCATATGACTGCCGGTGGGCAAGGCATATTGCGGGTTGAAGACCATTGTAGTGATATCGAAATCGAATTTCTCAGCTGTGCAAGTTAGTATTTGACCTCGAGAAGAAAAGGGTCTGGTCTACTGACTTTGCTGTCTTGGTTTTCCCGATCCCGCTTGAGCTGATCCAGACATGATGATTCTGAATCTTCGCCCATCTGCGTCTAGCCTTCTAAGGAGCTTGGCTTTCTTCTCGATACCTGGGCTATAGCTCTGCAGGTTCCTACTACTGTTAGAATCTGCAACAAAACCGGAGGTATTGCCAAGCTTACACCTCTAGCAGTTGTTCCATCATTTCGTCCTTTGTGACAAGGTCAACAAGAGGGGCGGGTTCTTTCTCTGGCCAAATCGTGAACATGTCTCGCTTGAGCGTCGAAGTGATTATCCTTGGCGTCACCAACTCGCGGCCGAATCGAGCGCATTGGGATGATAGATCCTACTCCCGTTAGTCCATAGCTTACATATAAATACATACGCGACTTACATCCTCCAGTTGTCGGGCGTAGGATGGCCAGTGGGAAGTGTCCTTATCCGCCTCCCGCAAAGCCGGGGCCGCTTGGATTCTCTTGAAAATCCATACGCACTTCAACAGATTGAGATACTGATCAACCGTCGGAACACGCTCTTCGATCACCATACCAGACCTGAAGTTGATTGTGCTCTTGTGAAAGTTCAGTATGAATGCATCCGACAGCTCGGTGAGCTCAAAGTCTGCCTCGGTGCGATACTCGGGATGACCAGTGAGCGCTGCAAACCGGAACTGTTCTTCTAAGTCCACGGGCACTTCTAGTAGTACAACACTGCGCTGGACTCTTTGGTCGAGGGCTTCATCAAGGTCAGGGATAAGAACTCCCATCAGACGGCGGATGTCATGATGAGCAGCTGTGATGCGGTCCGCGAGGTCTCGATGCATGAGCTCGATATCTTGTCGTACCCGTAAGAGGAGGTCACTGAGTTCGTCAGCTTAGGGAATATTACCAACTCAATTCACTTACACTTCAAACGGTTTCAAGACGTGTAGAATCTTTGAGTTGTGTAGCATGATCCTTTGGCGCAGTTGATCGGCTGCGGGTTGCACGAGTACATTCCATTCCAAGTTGCGTAAAGGGTTGGTTCCTACACGATATCGATTGTTTGATCTGAGAATTTCATCGCATTCTCGTAATGTCACCTCGTAGTCCCCAATGATCTGGATAAGTGACGTCCTGTCCCATCGTAGCCTTGCCGGTGCACCTTGACGTCTTTGGCTCTGAAGAGAGTTGTCTGCCCATGCAACTACTCTGCTGAGGATATCGAGATTCTCAGCCAGACCTCTAACATCTCTTCCAAATTCTTCATATTGTTTTGCTGCCATACAGTTAGACCGATGTTACTCTACTGAAGGCGGAGGGATGAAGGATTGAGTGATCGCCAGGTACATGTACATATTCGCGAAGGTTGACATTCGACAAAAGTAGTTGGTTGGCGAAGCCCCGCAAGGCATATCTCGCAGGAGAAACAAAAGCATCGCGCTTGGATCACTTACTTGCATTATGTTCTTCAGACCAGCCATAGCGGTAGACTTCCCAGGCTAGGCGCCCGAGGCTGATAAGGTCTCCAACCTGGAGAGGGCCTGCCATCGAACGCTGCTATGGTTTATGTTACAAACGGGCCTCAGATGGCAGGGACCTGGGCTTTAAACAAAAGCTAAAAGACGATCACTTGGGGAAATGCAGCCGTTAATGGGGCCAGAGTAGGTTATGGGCGAGTGACGGGCAGCAGTATCTTAAGAAATATTGTTAACAGGGCTGTTGCTCAAGAGGCCAATGGGAGAAGTGTGACTGAGCTTCACCCGGGACGGTCTAATTGGTATGGGTAACACCCACACGCTCGCCCCAAATGAAAGAGATGCAAGGGCCAGATGAGTCTTTGGGAGAGAAGATAAGAACGCAGTATGCAAGCTCTGTACGGGGGACGCGCTCAGTCCGGAGTGGCTGGCCAGGGCTGACCCAAAATCGAGGAACCTCGCCGCAGAAAGAAAAAGAGCTCTTCCCAGGCACCGATGACAGACTGACACGGAGGCGTGGCTGATTCGGTCAGTCAACAAGGCATCGGTTACTCATGTGGGCTACCAGCGCGAGCATGCGGGGTGAGAGAGGGTCAGGAACAGACGATAGCTTGCTTGCTCTTATCAGAAAGCATGCACCTAGCCTTTGGAGCTTTGGTGGTTTGAGAGTATGCTTCTTTTCCTTCTTCACTATGATCCAGGTCAGGCATATGACGGAGAACACAGGGTGATCGATCTTGTGTCATCCCAAGCCGAGTTGCACGTCCCCATGCTTCAGACAAGTTATCCCGAGGATGAGGTTTGGGTACCCGGGTTCTTTCAGCTCTGGCTTGGCATGTCTGTGAGCCATGTCTGAGGTGCATCGGGGCTGTGTAATGCAGGGTTGGCAGATTGGCTGTTAAAGCGATAAAAACGGCGCTAGAAATGCAACGGCTAGCGCTGCGGTTTTTGATGTGGTTGAAAGGTATGGACAAGGCGTTTTGGTAGGCAATAAGGCTTCGGAATTTCTGTCTAAAGTGAGGGGAAGTCTGCCTAGAACGACCAGCCCCTGCAGGGAGTTGATAAGGTCACACGATGGTGATGAGGCTTGAATTCCGCCCTTCGCTTGGTCAGTCTGCCATTTTGGGCTGATTGCTCTACGCCCGGCTTTGATGTGATCGTCGAACCCTGCCTGCATGAGTTTCGAGAGCGTTACTTAATACCCATGGTCCCAGATAGCTGTGTAGTTCATATCGTAGCTTGCTCCTCGCCATTGTTTGTATCAACTTTGAGAGTTGGTTGACTCGTTGCCAACTTTGGCTTCGAATTGACGTGTAAGCTGGTTCCCAGACCATCTCCAGTCTTTCGTCCTCTTTGAGCTGCAGCTTTCGGCTGCCTACAGATCACACAATGAACGACTTTGCAGCATATCAGGAGCACAGCCGTGAGCCGCCACGACGTGAAGAGCCAGAATGGGACAGCGACCGTTCAGTGATCTTTAGGGAAACCGATAATCCCAATGGCATCTTTACATCAGCACCCAAGGAAGCCTTCAAGCTTGGGTACTTTGATGTCATGTGCCTGGTTCTCAACCGAATGATTGGTAAGTTTTCATTGCTTCTGGAGGGTTTTCAGTATTATTCTTTGAGATGTCGCAGAGGCATTTCAAGATGAATTTTGGTGATGCTGTGTTGAAGTTGAATTTAAGTTGAGAGCCCAGAGTTCGGATGAGACTCAAGTGGGGAAGTCTGCTTATATCAAGATCCATGGTTCGCTCCTTCTGGCCCAAGCTTGAGTTTCAATGTGTCAGAACAATGCAGTTTCTCCATCAGGAAGTTGCTCTTCTATGTAATTCTGAGGGTATCACGATGTTCAAATTTGGTGGTTTACCCATAGCAGAAATATGGCCTGGGCACACTGTGCTATTCTGCAACCGAAACGCTAACTCTCATCATAGGAACCGGCATCTTCAATTCGCCACAGAGAGTAATGGAAGGAACCCATTCAACGGGCGCATCTCTTCTCCTCTGGCTGGCAGGTATCATATACTGTCTCTCAGGCGTTCATGTCTACATAGAGTACGGTCTCAACGTTCCCCGTTATACCATCAACGGCATTGAACAGAGCGTACCTCGCAGTGGTGGTGACCTCAATTACCTCCAATACGTCTACCAAAAGCCCGCATATAGAAGAGGCACCGTACTCTTGAGTACATGCATGTTCGGCTTCTGTTTCGTGGCCCTCGGAAACATGGCAGGCAACTGTATCAGCTTTGCTACAAGAGTGCTATACGCATCTGGCAATACTGACCCAGCTCCTGGAGCAATCAGGGGCATTGCTATCGGAATAGCAATCCTCACTTGTTTCATCCACACCTTCTCTCGACGAGCAGGTATTCTTCTCAACAACATGTTGGCAATGATCAAAGTCATGATTCTCCTGCTCATCATCGTGACAGCTATTGTGGTTGGTGCAGGAGCTTTGAAGACTACCAAGGGCGAGAAGGTCAAGAACTATATCTCGGAAAACACACAGCCATCTCGTGCCTTTGCAGACTCTGGCGATGCCAATGGGTATGCCCACGCTTTCTTGGCCATCATCTTCAGCTTCTCTGGCTTCGAACAGCCCAACTACGTCATGGGCGAGATCAGCAGGCCAAGGCGAAAGCATCCAATCGCCATGATGCTTGGTGTCGGTATCGCCATTGTGCTTTACATGGCCGTCAACATCTCATATGTAAGTATTCTTTCCCTTTCCTGTGCGACCGTTTTCTAACCCTCTTCAGATGGTCGTCGTCCCAGAAAAGGATCAAATAAGTACCAACGTAGCGCAAGAGTTCTTTGAGAGAACTCTCGGCTCCCTGACAGAAGATGAGACTGGCCAGCGGATCTTCAACGCTTTTCTTGCCATATCAAGCCTGGGTAACATCATCGTGATGACCTACACTGCTGCACGGGTCAAGCAAGAGATCGCCAAGGAAGGTATCATTCCCTACGCCAAGTTCTTTGCTCAAGACGGCGACATCTCTTTGGGTCGATTGCTATCATGGCTCAAGAAGAAGGGCATGTTCAGTTCTCTTCTGAGTACACGCTGGCTCTCTCCCGAAGACCACAGAGAGAGAACGCCCGTTGGTGCCTTCGTCCTGCATCTTACATCCTGCTTCATTCTTATCTTCGCCACTTGGGGTATGGACTACTTCAACTCATATACTTTACTAACAAGTCTGAGCGCGTATGTCATCAATGCCTTCTTTGGCATCTTTCTGGGTCTCGGTATTTTGGTCCTCCGATTCAAGGGACCACCGCAAACAGATAAGGACGAGATTCACAGCCCAGCAGCAGTGCCCCAGACTTGGCGACAGATGACCGGCAAGCATATCAACCCAACACTCAGCGTTATATGCGCAGTTATATATGTAATCGGTGGCCTGTGGCCCATCGTCACTATCTGGATCAAACCCTCAACACCACAAAGTCTCCAGTGGTGGCTTGTCCCAGTCATCACCTGGTCTGTCATTGGTGGCAGCATTCTCTGGTTCCTCGGCTTCGTCTCTTTTGCATGGCGCCGGAAACACAAGAGGAATGAGATCTTTGTCGTGGAGAAGAAGCCTGAGTTCGAAAGCGCTGATGGCTCTGGCGACTCGGGAGAGAAGTCGGGCGGTTATGTACTTGTACACGAGACAGTTTACCTGAGTTGGATTGCAGGGGAAGTTCATGAGTCAAGAGGAACCGGGCGGACGGGCTTTGACGAACAGGCAGACACAATACCAGTGCCTGCGGCGAGCCGATATGTTGGTACTGACTTTGAAGCATTTTATCAGGATGACCACCAGGGTGCAGCAGCAACAAGAGGGTATAACACGGGATATAGGCCATGATTTACTATGATCTAAATACACACGATAATGAAGAACATGTTCATAATAGTATGATTATATGCAGTAATGCATGACACGTATTTGCAGATGTTCAGTTTGACAGTAAACTGGCGACGAGATCCAATTTACCCTTCTCCAGAACAGAAACTCGGATAGAATAAAGGCGCTAAACCGGAATGTGTAATTTTCAAACAGTTCTTGAAAAGAGGCAGTACCTGTGTAGCCGGGTCCCAATGTTTCGATAAGAATTGTTCGTCACAGACATAAGTCCTGGTAATATAGGGTAGCCCGAACCTATGAAACCCACGATGATTTCGGCTGTATCTTCCGTGAAAAAAATGATAAGTGTTATACTCATGTCGGTCTAGCTGTTGGCAATGTGCTCATTTCTTCAATTACTGGTACTCCACATGCTTGGACGAACTCTTGACTTGTAAATGAAGTTGCGATCATTTGATGTATCCACCAACTGACTATTTGTGCGTCAAGCGTAACACTGCGCAAACACGAAGACAGCTCTCAACATCATGAAAATAGGTTGGGATCACAAAAAGATAAGTTGATTTATTCTTGGTATTCCTTCAGAGCCACCTCTTGTAAACACAGCGCCGCAACCCCGTCCTTTTAGCCAACATTATCGCCGGTAATTAAAATGGTCTATTGCCGTTCAGTGTGCCACGTTACGTGTAAGAAGTCGTATGTTGTCCACAAATCCTTCCACAAGTTCCTGATAGCGGTGAGGCCTCGAGCTCGCTGCCTTGCTCCCTTGGTCGATCAGAAGCTTCGAGTCGAGTTCAATCTCAAGTTCATGCTCTTTTTCTTTAACCTGCAATATTGTTAGTTGAACTGAGATACCATCTGAGGCTTTGGGGACTTACTCCGTGGCGATCTTGTATGACCTGCGTGAGGTCAACCTGGTAGGGTCCGTGTGTGTAACTGAGTCTGTCCTTGTTTCGCTCAGGGTTTTCCCCACGATCACGATTTGGAAGTTGCTCCAGTTCTTCCACCGAGCCGTCCCAGTTCATTTCGAGGTTGATACTAATTCGACAATCCATTGGTAACATAGGGAAGTGAATATCAAGATCAGATACGCGTGCCTTGATGATCTTGGCAATGACCTTGTTGTCCTTTTGGTTGTATGTAACTCTCACACGGACTGCTCGTCGTGACCCCAGTCGACTTCGCACGCATCCAGGTATCCGTGCTTGCAGATCTGGTGGTATCTCGAAAAACCGGTCTCTTTCTCTCCGGTGCAGAGCAACGATGGGTACACGTTGGCTGCCTGCTGGATTCATGGGATGTGTGATTTTGACTAGTTCGTTTAGATAGTCGTTCATCTTCTTGTGTGAGCCCTAAAGCATCATTAGCAATGGTAAAGAATAATCAAGATGCTGAAACACTCACTTCCGTCATGCTACTCTTAAAAGCTACACGGCTGTTGTCCATCAAAATGCATTCAGACGCAATACCTCGATCAACTCGTTGATTGGTATCTCTGTCGATGAGAGTGCCCAATTTCGCTTCAATTTCAAACTGGATACCGCGACTACTGATTTCCCTCATATCTGGGGTGTTAATAACATTGAGGAAGAGGAAATCAGCCACTTGTCTTGACACGTCCTCAAAAGGTTTGAGGCCAGTAAGACTCGGTTCCCAAGGTCCAAGAATCTCAGCGGGGCCTGGTTCAGCGGCGGGGACCTGAGGAGGAGGGTTGCCCCGGTTCGTCTCTGGCGAGGCATGGCGACTGGGACGGGCGTTCTCCTTCTTTCCATTGAGATGTGAATGGACTCTCTTTTGTAACACGAAGTTGGCATTCGTAGGCATGCCGTTCGCTTTTCGAGCATCTTGTGCCCAGATAGGCGGTTGTAAGTAGCGTCTTCGCTTTTTGACCGCCGTAACTGCTGGTACACTGGAAGAAGCCGACTCAGATTCGCGCTTCACAGCAGCGCCACCGTTAATCTCGCTGGGCCTCATTCGTTTCTCCTCGGGTTCTTGTCTGGGACTGTCGCGATCCCCAAGCTTGCGCTTAGCAGGAGTTGCCGCGCGTTCTGTGTCGATGGCCATTGGCTGGGTTGGTTGGGGTGTAAGAGCCGACTGAGCTAGTTTGGCTTTGGCGTCTGCTGCTGCCGATGCAGCAAGTGGATCGTGGTTGCTTTGAATCGACGGGACTCGAGATTTGGGACTAACGGATGGGCTTGGAGCTCGCTCACTGTGTGATTGGGATCGTCGGTGTACGTCGGGGACGGGCGAACCGTAGCTACTAGATATGCGCTTCGCATGAAGCGGAGGCGGAGGTGAGCTTTGTACCTGTGCTTGTACCTGTGCCTGTGCTTGCGGTATGGGCGCTCCAGTGTAGGAAAGTCTTTGTTGGTAAGGACTCGAAGGCTGTGCGAAACCGCCCGTAACGGATGCTTGTCGAGATCCGGCAGATAGAGGAGGAGCGACAGGCGTGGGTGGTTGTGAAGGTTGGCGATTGTGTTCGGCAGGCGGTGGGCGCGAAGCTGTGAGAGGACTACCTTGTGCAAAAGAACTGTAAGGATGATGTGGTTGAGCGGATGTTGGAGTCGGAGTAGAATGGGCAGAATGACTAGCTGAGGGAGGACGCTGATTCAGATATTGCTGCGCCTGTGGGATAGCGCCTGGTGGGTGTTGTTGCTGAGTCGGAGGATAATGACCAGGTGCATGACCTGGTGGCACGCCTTGTGGGCCCTGAGAGAAGCTTTCGCGAGTTGCGTACTGAGTAGGTGAATATTGGTGTCGTTGGACTGGACTGGCCATCTCCCCAGGGGACTGAGTTGGTGGAAAAGGATAACCTGCGGCAGCCGCTACGGCCGACGGAGTCGTTGATGTTCGATAAGGGGATTGACCTGGAGTCTGGACGCTTGGGGACCGTGGATCGTGAAAAGAGCCCGTTGGTTGTAGCGGAGGGGGTGCAGGACGTCCTGGATATGGCCCCGGTGCCTGGTACGGAGATTGTGGTGGATACGCACCGGGCGGTGGTTGATGGGGAGATGGGTGAGGATGCGACGGTGGTCGTGACTGAGCGTGATGAGGAGGGCCAGCATGCGGGGGATATTCTTGGGGCATCGGTTTGCCTGGTGAAGGTTGCGGTGGTGGATGGCGGCCGTACTCGCGATAGTACGGCGGAGGAGCGGGTGCTTGGGCTGGACTCTGCGATGGTCGCTGCATCTGCTGGGGGTGAGGTTGCTGCTGCTGTTGATGTAGCTGCGGCGGCGGTTGCGGTTTCGGCGCAGGTTTGGCCGGAGCGCGATCACCACCGTCAGACGTATTAAGAACTGAGCGGAGATCCATGGCGATGGTGTCGTGATGAGGGGAGAATGAAGATTCTGCGATAACACGACGCCTCGAAGTTTCGGCGCGAGGGGAGACCACAAAGCAATTGCAGTGCGGGTCGCTTGTCTTGAACCAGGTAGTCGACGCGGCGGGAGCGCAACTGAGTACGGACAGATGTTGTCCTCAACTGATATAAGTCTATGACGCTGTTGAGGCGATGGAGGACGTTCGTTGTCGCGCGAGGAGGACGGCGCAGGTGGACATGGATGACTGGTTGGGATGTTTCTACGTCGCCATGGCGAGGCTGCCACGCTGTCGAATTGACGATTGACGATTGGCGAATAGAAATCGCGTACAGAAATGGATGGACGCGGCTGAAAGATGCTCGTTCGGATGAGATTATCGACGGATCGTGTGCGCTGGAGGTTATTCGCGCCTTGGAATAGTTCTAAGATTGGTTAATATTTTGTGTTGGTGTCCTGTCGTCGTTTTCTGGCGACAAACAAAGATGGACAGGCGACAGCCTGACGCTAGAGCTCCAGGGATATGCCCACGGGCGGTACTACCTCACCTAACTCAACTGTACGTACTGGAACATGGCCCAGGGACAAATTTTATTAGCAGCGATAGCGTTCCCCAAACATTTTTTACTAGCAGTACATGCTCCGTGCTGCAAGCTCAATGGAGATCTAGGTACCGATCGGAGAGGCTTAGCATTACGCAAATCAGGTGGTTAGCGAATTAAAGATGAGACACGCTACTTGTCCCTTATCCATATGTCCCGAGATAAATTGCACCAGAGTCAAAAGCCAGGGTCAGACTCCGATTCCTGTGGAGGGTCAAGTCCTTTGCAATCTCCTTAAGCTTAAAGGACATCAGCCTTATCGACTCAGAATGTTTATATGACCTTCTTATAAGCATTGGCTTACTCGAAAAACCCCGATGATTCTCATACAAAAGGAACTTGTATTCGACGTCATAGGTCGTCGAGTTACGAACCAGGGGTAGCAGAGCTCGATGGGATTTGGAGTTCAGCTTCACAATAGCAACATAGGTACGAGCGCTAACCACAAATTCATTGAAAAGGATGTGCAGCAGTACTTGCATTAGCATCGTATAATGTACATCGGAATCAAGTTAGTCCAAAGCTGATTGCGTATCACATGAAGCTCTAGTTTGCTAGTTCAAGTACTGGAGGAGGAAGTGGTAGATATGGCTGAGGCGGCCTGTAAATTTGACATGTCATTGAGAGCTTTGAATGAGTACGTCCGCACGATCTTTCAAACCCCATAACAACTCAGCGCGCTCGTAGTACTCCATGGCGCAATTCATCTCCCTGTCGCGTGCTATCTTGGATTTGGGGGTTGCTTTGAGACATCCAGTAGTCACGTGCTTGTCCTGGTTGGAGTCGAGAGCTTAGTAATTTTGCACCTGCCTGGAGCTCTCGTTGGCCCGTGCACCTACTGCAAGGCAGAGCTGTGCCTGACGTGGACCTTTCTCGGAATGACCCTGCTGGAGCAAAACACCAACCAATTCATCGCCTCCGACTCTTGTGATTCTCTTGACATCTCCTTTGTTTCTGCATAAACTCTATAATTTCGTCCTCTGGCCCTGTTTATGCCATTGGGCTTACACGGAAACAACTCATTCTCTACTACTCGACCATTCTTACCCCAGCAACCTATCGCATCACCGCTCGCATTGCTACGGACCTCTCTAGCACGCCCACACGATCCCTCATACTCTGTCAAGATGCCCGGTATCGTCTCGGCTACCGGCGTCCTCGCCTTCCTTAGCGATGAGGAGCCCGAACTCAAGGTCTTCGCGTTGCAGACCCTCAATGACGATATAGATACCGTCTGGACTGAGGTCGCTGCTGTGTTGACACAGATGTACGTCATCTTCGCGTCTGGCCTTTCATGGTGTGATAAGCTCTGCTAACATTGTCTCCCAGCGAGGCACTCTACGAGGACGAGTCGTTCCCTGAGCGTCAACTCGCTGCTCTTGTTCTTGCCAAGGTATACTACCATCTCCAGGCCTACAATGATAGTATGATCTTTGCCCTCGCCGCCGGCGATCTTTTCAAGCTTGATTCCCCTGGCGAGTTCGAGGAGACCATTATCTCGAAATGTGTCGACCAGTACATCGCAGTGAATGCTGCGAAGAAGGCGGCTCCTCAGGCGTCAAAGAACACCGATCTCCCCGAGTTGGCTACTACCTTCGCTAGCGGCGCTGAGGGTGCTGTCATGTCACCCACTACACCTTTTTCGCAGACAACCCTACCTCCCAAGTCTCTTCTTTCCCGCGACTCGATCGACAACACGATGCTCGAGGCCACCTTCCAGCCTGCGTTTAAGCAAGGCCGCTCTGGCTCTGTCGCTGAGCTCCCCGACCAGGCCACGGGCTCGCTTCAGAGAGTCGTTGAGAGGCTTTTTGAAAGCTGCTTAGAGCAGGGCCGCTACAGGCAGGTGGTGGGTATTGCGGTTGAGGCCAAGAAACTGGACGTTCTTCGAAGCGTCATCAAGCGCGCTAGCGATGATGAGAAGAAAGCAAAGTCTAACCCTCTCGAAAACTCACCTGGCCCGGCAGAGGATCTCATGGAGTACACATTGGGTATTTGCATGGACATTGTCCAGGAGAGAGCCTTCCGAACCGAAATTTTGAGGCTAATTCTCGATCTCCTCAACGATATTCCCAACCCTGATTACTTTGCCATCGCCAAGTGTGTCGTTTACCTTAACTCAGATGAGGAAGCATCTCGCATGCTGCGTAACCTCGTTGAAAAGGGCGACCGTTCTTCCATCGCCAACGCTTATCAAATTGCTTTCGACCTCTACGACAACGGTACACAGGAATTTCTCGGCAAGGTTCTTGCATCGCTCCCAGCTAGCAAGCCTGTCAAGAAGGAGTCAGACGAGAGCGGTGAACAATCCAACGAGAGCGAATCTCTGCTTCAGAGTAAGCAGGAAGACCCCGAAAACGAGCTTCCCGAACCAGTATCCAAGGCCTATTCCAATATCCGAGAAATTCTTGATGGCAGCAAGACCATCCGTCTTAACCTTGAGTTCCTTTACCGCAACAACCGAACCGATTTGAGCATCCTCAACAAGGTCCGCGACAGCCTTGAGGGCCGAAACTCTATCTTCCACACTGCGGTCACGTTTTGCAATGCCTTCATGAACCAAGGAACTACAAACGACAAGTTTTTCCGCGATAACTTGGAGTGGTTGGGCAAGGCAGTTAACTGGTCCAAGTTCACGGCGACTGCTGCTCTCGGTGTTATTCACCGCGGAAACCTTTCTCAATCTAGAAAGCTCCTCGAACCTTATCTTCCCCGACAAGGTGGCCTCAGCAGCGGCTCTATCTTTAGCCAGGGTGGTGCTCTCTACGCCTACGGACTGATCCACGCCAACCACGGAGCCGATGCTCTGGACTACCTCAAGGAGCAGTTTGGCCAGGCTGAGGAAGAGGTCGTTCAGCATGGTGGTGCTCTGGGTCTGGGTATTGCTGGCATGGCCACTGGCGACTGGGAGATTTTTGAGAAGCTCCGAGAAATCCTCTTCCAAGATTCTGCACTCAATGGTGAGGCTGTTGGTTTGGCCATGGGTCTCATCATGCTTGGCACTGGAAATGTCAAGGCTTTGGAGGATATGATTACATATGCGCATGAAACCACTCATGAGAAGATTGTTCGTGGCCTTGCTATTGGTATGGCACTTATCATGTTTGGCCGCCAAGAGGGAGCCGATGTTCTTATCGAAGGACTCCTTAACGACCCTGATCCCACGCTGCGATACGGTGGTATCATGACTGTTGCTCTTGCCTACTGCGGTACCGGTAGCAACAAGGCTATCCGAAAGCTCCTTCATATTGCCGTTAGCGATGTCAACGATGATGTCCGCCGTATCGCCGTCATGAGTCTGGGCTTCATCCTCTTCCGCAAGCCTGGAAGCGTGCCTCGTATGGTTGAACTCCTCTCCGAATCATATAACCCTCACGTGCGATACGGCTCCGCCATGGCTCTGGGTATCTCATGCGCCGGCACAGGCTTGGACGAGGCCATCGACCTGCTCGAACCAATGATGAAGGACCCCACAGACTTTGTCCGACAGGGTGCCCTTATCTCTCTTGCCATGATTCTTGTTCAGCAGAATGAGGTCATGAACCCCAAGGTTTCATCGATTCGCAAGACCCTGAAGAAGGTGGTTGGCGACCGTCACGAGGATGCCATGACCAAGTTTGGTGCTGCTCTCGCGCTTGGTATTATTGATGCTGGTGGCCGCAACTGCACTATCGGCCTCCAGACCCAGACTGGCAACCTCAATATGGCCGGCATTGTTGGCATGGCTGTGTTCACACAATACTGGTACTGGTTCCCCTTCACCCACTTCTTGTCGCTAAGCTTCTCTCCCACGTCCATCATTGGACTTGATCACGATCTCGAGATGCCTAACTTCAAGTTCCACTGTGCTACACGACCTAGCCTTTTCGATTACCCTCCTGAGCAAGAAGTCAAGACGGAAGAAGGTCCTGCTCTGATTGCCACCGCAATTCTATCAACAACTGCGCAGGCCAAGCGACGAGCTCAGAAGAAGGAGCGTGCTCAGCGAAGAGAGAGCATGGAAATCGACACCGTCCCCTCTAAGAGTGGTGGCGACAAGATGGACGTGGACGAGGACAAGAAGGCGGATGAGGCTAAGGATAAGAGGGAAGAGCAAGAGAAGGAACCGGCAGCTTCTGCTGATACCAAGAAGAAGCCCGAGAAGGAGAAGGTTGGCTACGAGATCGAGAACATGACCCGAGTTCTTCCTGGTCAACTCAAGTATATCAGCTTCCCCGCCGGCCGATACAAGCCTGTCAAGAAGGTGAGTATACAAGTCTTGCTGCGTCGTTTGCATTGCTAACATTCTACAGCCTACTGGTGGTCCCCTGCTGCTGCACGATAGTCAGCCTGACGAGGAGAAGAGCCTACTTGAGGAGAAGCTGAAGAAGGTTACAACCGAACGTGCCCCTGTGGCAGGCCAACAAACTGGACGGGGCGGACGTGGTGGGGCTCAACGTGCTGTGCTTGACAGTCTTGCCGAGTCTCGAGGAGGAGCCAACAGCGCTATGCTTGGACAGTTGCTTCGTAACCAAGGTCGATCGCCATTCGGTTTGCTCGATGCTGAGCCCCAGACTCCTGGTGGCAACGCCTCAGGCGCCGCTGCTGCAGCAGGTGTACTGACGGCCGTCGATGAAGACTCCGAAGACGATGAAGAGGCTCCCGTTCCTAAGGAGTTCGAGTACTTCACCGATGCTGGGGAGGATGACGACGACGATGACGAGTAGGCGTGAACATGTCTCGAAACAGCTCAAAAGCGAGGATGATACTGTTGAGATAATTGGATTGTACACTTAGAAGGGCACGTCAAGCTAATAGAGCGGGTACGGAGCGAAGGCTGATGTACAATATGCCTGGGGACGATGTATTCACTTAGTCGAGAATAGAATTGGGTGGTCTACCACCTGTGATCTTATTTTACCATCAACTCGATTAGAGAATGTTAATACACTCTGAAGTAAGTCGTTCTAACAATTAAGCACCCATTATGTGTATGGCTGTAATGGCCGCCATGTATCGCTCGCTCAGTAACAGACCCATTCGCCTGCTCTCAAACTCCAACCAAAACTACAAAACCCATCACCAATGCTATTCAACCAATTCTACACTTTTGTTTGTGACTCCATGGGACCATCATCGCAAACCCTCACGCGATGCCACGCTGTAGCAAGATTACCGCGAATATTCCATGTTGCGGCGTGACTCTCAGGTTGTGTGTTGTACACCTCGTCTGTAGCTTTCACAACAAACGTCGCACATCGCTTCCCGGATGGTGCGGGTTCAAACGCCTCCAAGGGGACCGCACCGTCAAACTTCCATCTCCGCCATGCCCATGCTGCGTGACCATAGCAAGGCGATTCCACACCCTCTTGTGTGGAACAGTCGGGAAGGATGGAGGCTTGAGACCAGTTTTTGCCGTTGTCGAAGGAGATGTCGACACGGACGATGGCGCGGCCTCCGCCGGAGTATGCGTAACCAGCCAAAGAAACTGGTTTTGTATAAGTGTGAGAATTGTCGCCCTTGGCTGTCCAATCGCCAAGTTTGCACTTCGTAATGGCACTTTGGACTGGTAATTCTTGGATGGCGGGTGCTGCATCCCAGTCGACTTTGGTCTGGTTTGGCCCGAAGCACTTGTAATCGCGTCGCTGCCACTGAGACGTGCTCTCCTCCTCACTCAGCGTGACATGGTTCAGCCATTTAACAGATCGCGCAGCAACATGACCAGGAACGATAGCTCGCAGTGGAAACCCGTGATCGCGCGGGAGAGTCTGGCCATTCATTCTGTAGGCGAGTATCACGTCGCCTTGGGGGTCAATGGCCTTTTTGATAGGGATCGATGCACCGTAAGCTTCTAGGCCGTTGAACTGAACGTGCTTTGCCTCTGATTCTCCGGTGAGGCCTGAATGCAGATCAAAGCCTGCATCTGCCAGTACGTCAGAGAGCAAGACGCCTTCCCAGCAGGCGTTTGAGATAGCTCCAGCAGTCCAGGGGAGACCATTTGTTTTGCGACCTGATTCCTCATTCATGTCCCGCCGGCGGTTGCCGGAGCATTGAAGAGAAGCTGTGACTTTGTGGGATTTGAAGCGGTTCTTGAGGTCCGCGAGCGTGTATTCTTTTGTGGTTCCATCAGGAAGTTCTATCGTGAGATTGTGGTCATTCGGGTCCTCGGCGATTGATGGCACCCACATGTGATTGCGCACGTAGAAAAGGTCATTAGGCGTAAGAAAGTCATTCGCCATAGCATAAGCTGGCGTCTCTGCGTTTCTGGGCTTCTGCGTCATCGTAATCAAGTCTGGATGTCGAACTGGATCATCCGAGAAAGGATCCTCGATCTCTTCTCGCGCCGGTCGCCCATCGACGAGATCTGCCGGGTCGACGTACCCAATTAGGTACTGATTTAGAATATCGTAGACGTAGTCGTTTTTGTGTATTGAAAAGATATCCCAGTAGGGATCAATGGAACCGCCAGCAGCGCGAAGGATAACATCGCCGCCAGGATGCGCGCCTATCCATTCGGTGATATCGTAGACTTTGTCGCGGTGGATGACCCAGGGGTGATCGGAATGAGCATCGTGCTTGCGCACTTCGTTGATGCGATATCGAGGAAGCGAAGGATCTCGAGGATCATGGTCGTTTTCGTCATGGGCGATGGCGTCGCATCGTGTAGGAGATTGTTGCGCGAAGCTGTATGCGAGGTAGAAGGAAGCAGCTCCAGCGAGGAGAAATGCGAAGGAAGTGCCCGGATCTCTCGATATCGTCGCAGACTTATCGGAAGCAGGAGGTTTAGTTGATGCAGATCTTGTGAGTCGTGTTGCAATGAAGGTGCGAGATTGTACCCTCGCGGGAGCTTGTGATGTAGGGATAGATAAAGATCGTAGGGGTCGTAGCTGGCTGGCCAAGCGCCGTGTTGATCGCGAGAACATGGCTACAGAAGAACTAAAAGAGAATTATTTAATAAAGAGCAACAATGCATCGCCAAAAACACTTTGTGGGCGCTGTCGCAAACGAAACAAATCTCTAGTAGACGTCACAGTGGACTACTCGCGATGGATCTCTAACAAAAAATGACGTCGGGGAATATCTCGGAGAACAACCATCGAAACTGTGGGATGAAGAATCTCACTTTATATAAGCCCTTCTCTAATTGTTTCATGATAAGCCCAGCGGTGAGCAACGTGACACGTGAACAATAAGAGCGAGTCAGAAGAAAGCAATTAATTACCTGAGATGAGATGCCGAGACAAGCATCGTGACTTACAGGTCGCTTTCTTGAGGTTCACAGAGCGTGGACATTATTTTGGTCGCCGATTAAATTGCAATCGCCGACTGTTTTGTCATTAAAAGTTACGTCACTTGACACATCCCAAGATAATATCATTGGACGACACGCCGAAAGCCGCCCGGAATGGAAGGTAACCCCCCTGAGGGTGCTACGGCTCAGTGATGAGACCCCTGTAATCGCCCTGCAGCCACTTTTACGCGGCACAACTGCCGGTCAGCCAAATGTTAGTAACCTCGTATCAATCCCCGACGACAAAGATATCGATATCTCTGTGTTCTTCATTAGATAGACAACGCTTTTTCTATCAGATAGCATGGGCACTTTAACGCTCTTAATGGCGCTTGGCCAACTAGAGGATGTACTAAATCAAGCTCTGTATCGGAAAACAGACTTGTATCCCGGCACGAAAACAGCTTCGTGTACTGTGCTGTGCTGTGCGTCCATGTAAGTTGCACAGATGTCAGTCACCGGAAACTTGTCCTTGGCCTGCCGTTGGCCAAGACAATTTGCTGTCCCTCGACAAATATGGAAAGAGATCTGATGCTCCCCTTGATTGTTTGATTGTTGAGACTGTTGGCTTGATGCATGGCTTAGGTTGTCGCGCATTTGCTTGCCCCGTGTCAAAGGCACATACCATATGCCAGCTTCACTCTGTAGATTATGATAAGGATGATTATCGACACCGAGTCCTCGCCTGCTATGATAAGAAGTGCAAATCAAATCCAGCTTGAGAAGAGAAATCTCTCTCTTCTCTTTCATCAGATAGGTACAGTACGGTTCGGTCTTGGACCGGATTCAATGTTTTCGGCATCCGTTGCTATAGTATAGCTTGAATAGGGATTAGAGACACCAAGTTCTTCAAAGTGCCAACCATCAAGTTCCCCATCCCCAGCTGCCCCAAAAAAAAAAAAAAAAAAAAAAAAAGCTCTTATCCAATCTATACCTGAGGCCAGGTGGGAGTGATTTCTGTTATATCTCTTTGTGCTTGTGTTTATTGCTTGCGCTTAGCGTTTTCTAGGTAGTTGATATTGACGAGGCTGTCTCATCCTCATCAACACCAACTAACCGCTAGGTCAGTCGTACCTTGACTTTACAATGATAGCCTACACATAATACTTGGGTCAATTACTACAAGTAATCAAACCCACATAATTAACAAAAAGGAAGAATCAGCAAAAAACATTTACTAAATTTTCTCTGCTTCTGTCTCTGCTAACCACTTCACGGAGAATTGCTAATTAGGATTTTTAACCACAGGCAAGGTTCAACCACAGCTGAGAATGTATCTTGGGAGGCTAGATTTTGCAAAGGCGTAATTAATAAAACTACACTTTCAGTCACACAATGCTGATTTTAAACCTTGTGCAGCATTAAACCGAGCTCAACGAGGCGTCTTCGTACAGTGTGCGATACAGTGACAACATATCGAAATACACTGTGACTTTCTGCATGTATAGATTGCATCGAATCTCTCCACTTCTCTCTGTCCATTTCTAAGCTCGTTTGTACAGTAGTAATGGATATTTGACCTATGATGAGCACTTGGCATCAGAGAGAAAAGTTCAGCTTCTACACTTGAACATGATGCATCCGTGAACTGAGGTCATAGAATGTTTTGGTCTTTTTGGCCGAGTTGGCAAGTGCCAATAAATCACTGGTTGTGTTATCGTCAATCACACATCGAGGTCAGCCAGCGCTTTCCAGCCAGACAGGAAAAACAACACATAATAATATGCATAGGATCGAAGAGAATTACTAATGCAGTCGCAATATCTCTGTTGGGCTCTGTGGGGTCTGTTGATATACTGTTCCGCAGGAAATCTGTTACTTCTTGAGATCTCATAAATGTATCACAAGCAAGCCCATATTTTTGCGTTTTGTGTTTTATGCTCTAAAGTGCCCGAGCTTCTCTCTATTTCAATATAAGGTACTTAACCATAACTGGCCCGTATCCAAGGCAGGCCACGACTCAATGTGTTCAATTCTGTGAAGATAAGCTCAAATGTGACCAAGCAGCTACAGGCAAGCCCATATACTATAGCAATTCTGAAGAGGGAAAGAAAACACTCCCTTTGTAGGTAATGCTGGCACCCTGACCTAGACCCTGGTTACCCGCGTAGGTATCTACCCGAGTAACTACCTAGGCAAGTGATTAGTGCCAAGGCCTTGCCTTGAATTGTTAGTAGGTGTCAAGACTGCATTTAGTAGACCCAGTCATTGCTTATTGCCTGCCATGTTTGATGTTTAGTACGGCAGTTACGCTAGTCACTTGTTTCCTGATGATAGTAGGAGTGTTAGAGGCTCCTACTTACCTTAGCAAAATGAAGTCTTGATACTTGAGGCAGGAGTGATCATTCTGAGGATATGATCTCTCTTCTCGTCCTCGTCCTCTTCTTCTTCTCCCCATCATCTTCGTCCTCCTCCTCCTCTTCTTCCTCATCATCTTCTCCCCATCATCATCATCGTCACCCTCCTCGTCTTCCTCTTACACCTCGATCACACATTACATCTCCTTCTGTAGTAAACTTTACGGTCACAACGCCTTTTTACACAAATGACATCTTCATTCCTGAATAACCTTACAGTCAACTTGTCTTGGTTCGCAGCAATATTACATCAAATTTATCCTCAAGGTGCGTTTCTTGGTGAAGAGAAAGATGAGCTCCAGAGGCGGTGGGAGGGTTCAGGCTTCAGAGGCATGAACATCCCACCGCCAGAGATGAATATCCGTTATTACATCTGAAAGGAGCGCACGTTAGTCGTCGGCCCTGGCTGACACGCTCTATATTCTGGGAAACTCCCTCTAGGTTCAACAGCATCGGCTCCGCCTCATCCCACGCATATTCACTTGCAAGGCCACTACCGAACCTCGAATCCCATCTCAGATAATACTCTCTTCAACCAGTCAAGCAACTCAGTCCAGAGAAACTATATCGCCTTTTAAACGCTTATCCAAAATTAATCCTACTCTCATTCTCGAAGCACATGCCACCTTACACCAAGGCCAATGTCCCTGGAGTTCTGACCAGGTAGGTGCCTTCTCACCATGATGGACCACCCTCTGACCCTGTATAGCTTGTTCAACCGCATTATACGATATGATTTGGCACGGAACATAGCACCAAGTATTGATGGACTCATTGATGTCTCTGCTTAAAGCGCTATACATATGCCCTACGCCTCATACAAATACACCGTGCACAATCACCGAACATATTTGCTTGGACTGCTTCCTGCATTCACGTCAAGGTAAGTCACCTACCATCTGCATCCTGTATGAATACGAACCTAATAGCCTTTCTCAATTCAGATCGACAAGTTCCTTATGGGCTGGCACATTCTTTCTTCAAATACAATTCTGCAGCACCTCATCACCAAGTCAGCAAGGACGGGCGGTGGAAATAAGAGCTCAGCTTGCAAAGTATGCGAAACACAAGCGGATCATCTAGTGTCTCAGTGAGGCTAACGACAAAGAACGCAGTTCTTTTTCTTCTCGATTTGGGCACCCAGGATCACATTTACGCATTCGCATAAACAGCTGTCTCCCAGGTCACATCAGGGGCAGCGTCAAGAATCAAGGCAGCTTCAAAGCCTTCAGGGACATCGCTGATTGGCCGCCTCAAGGCGTCCAACTGCCTCGTGCCCGACTAGTGGCAGCCTGCTCCAAAGGCGTCCGCCCAAGGCCCAACGTGCCCAAGGCGAAGGAATTGACGGGGCTGACGGAGAAGATGGAGGATTGTAACATTGCTGGAAGGTCGAAAGGAATCGCGGTTGGATAACGGCGTTGGTAGCCTTGTGGAAAAGTTGGTCTGGCGAAGGTTTCGTTGAGGAGACTGGTGAACTAGGCTCAGGTCAATTCCAACTCATTCGTACCTCTATCTCAAACATACGATTACGACATGAACGTACTGGTAGCTGAGTCCCGTCAATCCTGAAAGAAAAGATAGGCGAGTACCCTGCATACGACTGACCTGGTGAAGCTGACCTCCTATTCCGATCGTCATACGATCATAGTCTCTTATCCCCTACCTGTGGTGGATGTGATAAGTCTCAGCTCGAGGAGAGAAAGCTGCGAGTCTCGACTGATGATCCTGCTATTCACTATGGAGGCACGGCCTCGGGGAATTCCGTTATGAAAGATGCCGCCTGTGCGATGAGGCTGCTCGAGAACTTGATGTGATCTGCTTCGAGATGCAGGCTGATGGACGGTTGGATATTATGCCTTGTTTAGTAATTCGCGGCATTTCAGACTATGCTGATTCTCCCTAGGAATAAAGATTGGCAACGGTATGCATCTGCAGCGGCCGCAGCTTAGGCATACGAGTTCCTGGAAGTTTGGAGAGAAGATCACCAGGCTACAGATATCGAATACCTGCAAGAATTAAGCGAGAGGCGTCCCCCGGAGTCTTCAGGGTGACTGAGGATGAAGAATTCCAACGGAAAAACCAGCGAATGCAAACTCCTCCACTATTTCTCAAGATAGCTTTCAAGTTACTGTACTCGTATCCCAATTTACCAATGAACCCGCTCGATCTCTATCTTCATACCATTTCAAGGAAGGAAACGATGTCCCATTATTGCTACCCTGGGAGCCATCTAGACATCATGTTCAACTCATGCTCGAAATGTTCTTCTTTGCCAGAACCATGCCAACAGACTCGAAGATGCGAGCGGCGGAACGATTCCATACCCAAGATTCACTATGGAGGAATCGCTTCGGGTAGTTGGGTCATTGCAGATGCTGCATTACGCGACTAGAAAGCGGCTGAACTTGATGTGGCCTGTTTCGAAATGGAGGCTGCCGGAATTGTTGATGCGGTTTCTTGCCTTGTGTGGTATCTGCAATTATTGTGATGGCCAAAAGAACGATGATTAGAAGGAGTATGCAGCGACGACGGCAGCATCGTTTTCCAAGCTGCTTCTCGGCGTTGTTAACGAACAGGATGGGGATGATGATATCTTAGACCGTAACTATGGTCCTCCCCCTGACTTGAAACGGCGTCTAGAAGAAACCCGACGAGTGATAACATCAAAGTTTGAGTTGAACATGTCCTGATTTTCTGCTCTACTGTACTAAGATGGCTCTCGTTGCAGTTGGGCTCGAAGGCGAAGGATGAGTCGGGGTCTACATTTGAGATCGATGTCTCCAAACTTAAAGGTAGTAGGCACGAGAAGCCGAGGTCTCTGAGCAGAATGAAATAGATTGACAGGATAGCGGGGTTTCCTTGAGCCTTGATCGTATTTGATAGATGGAGACGATGCAATAGTATACCAACATGCCTTGAATATGGAGAAGTTCGATGGCATGGCTGGAACCGGTCATCTTCTGGATGCAGTTCCTACCCCAAGCGCATCCGTCTTCAACATCCGTTACAACATCGTGGCCCATAGAATCGTGATTGGCAAAAGCAAAACGATTACATTGCTGACCCGAATTTGGTCAACGTACTCTCTGCTTTACATCTTTGCTCTGACGTTTATATTGCGGGTATAGTGCCTTCACTTCATCCTCGTCGAGGCAAACCTTCTCGGAGCTTTACCCCACAAACTGATATAAGTGATCAATCAGGCCCACAATATTCACAAGAGACAAAAAATGGGCAAAAAACATACAACACCGGGGATTCGCTGGTCGTCACCGACCCAACTACTAATCCAGCGCTTCGCAGCTTGACTATGGGAGAGCGGACGGGATCCCGTATTTTCTACGAGCTTTGGTCGTATGTGGCAGACAATGGTGATGCAAAAATATATATTGAGAGGTTTTGAGTCATGCAGGAACCCCGACTGGAATATCTATCACTTACATTCACCCGGTAGCCAGATGGCAGCTAAACATTGCCTTTGTATTTCTACTGTAACTCTACAGTGTATTCCGCGCCCAGTAATCCAAGCCTGCTCTAATCATCAAAAACTCCGTGTCGGTCCCCGAGATTCTTCCAGCTTAGCCATTGATCAACGCCCAGCATGTTCTTCCAGCAAGGCTAATCCGCCCAAAGCAAGTTAACCAAACGGTGATTCTCAACCAGCACAAAGCATCCAAATACATCCCATATGGATACAGTATTAGTCGCCACCACCACCACCGCCTCCATCGAAACCACTAGAGTCAAAGCCACCAGACTCAGTGTGGCCGAAATCATAAGAATGCGACCCATAATCATGACTATGGGAGTTGCTATGACTGTGACTGTGGCTAGTATCATGGCCGTGGCCATGACCAAGCGACCACCAATGGCTACGGCTGGCTGAAACCGAACTCGAACCAGCGCCATGGTGGTTATTTGTCGAGCTAGAACCTGCGTTCTCGGTGGACAAACCTCCGGGATTGGAGATACCCAAAGCGTTATCATGTTCAGAAGAGTCGCCTCGGTTAGACCCTGAGCTGGCCCCACGTACATGAGTAGGTACGAAGCCTTGGCCCAAGCTGAAGTCGGCGGATTGAGGACGAACGGTGGTATCGACGGCCTTGCCCTTGGAATTACTCCTCCTAGTCTTATCTGAGGCAAAGGCGATCTTGGGCGACGAGGCACCATTAAATACCCCGATGGGTTTCCGGCTCTCGAGTCTGACGTCCAGTTCGATTCCGTCCTGATCCGCCTTCTTCACCACGCGCTGGTTTTTCTGGGAGCGGAAGATATTCGTGAACTTGATCCATAGTTGCCTCAAGTTTTCCGTGCTACACATCAGACAAGGCATGCGAAAGAGTGTTCGGAAAAACGTTCCACAACTCTTCTTGTCTTCCTTGAACTCGCCAGTGCGTCTCTTGTCAAGAAGATCTCGGAGTACGAGTCCCATGAAGAGGCCCAAGATGGCTGCAAGAAGTGTCAAGGCAATGATGCCATCCCTGTCGGGGTAGAAGATCGGAGAGTCATGGGCTTTGGTGGTGTTGTTGTTTTGTGTCCAGTTTCTGGCGACTAATATTTGGGTTGGCATGGTCAAGCTGCTTCTGACTCTTGTAGACAATGAAGGGATGACGACATTAGGGTCCAGAACTGTTATAGGGGTTGAGGACAACATGATCGCGGATATGGAGTTGATGAAAGTGATGTTTGCTAAGCCTAGAGTCCAAGAAGAGCATGTAATCATGAGAGGCGGAAGGACTTGAACTTGAGGATAAACGGAGAGAGAAGTTGGAGTCGAAGGAGAGAAAATATATAACGTATTTAAAGATGTTAATCTTTATGCCGAAAGGTTCATTCGAAAGTTTATGAGAATATTGGGTATTGCGCGCACGAAAGCTTCGTGCTTGAGGAGGGTTACTTTGAAGAACTCGCTGGGTTATACTGGGGACAAAGCATTGACTGCATTGCCTCCCACTCACAGACTTCCTCCTTCTTCTGGAGATCAGACTGATTAGACTTCTTGAGAAGTCACGATGACTGCAAATAGAAAACCTTGAGGAAAGAACCTTTTCGTTGTAGCGTTTTTCGCTTACCATGTTGAACCAAGATGTCTTTCACGACAAGCAGCAGACTCTGTGGACCACACATTGGCCATGATTATTATATTCGACATGTTGTCAAATGAAAGTGGTTCAGATGATGACTTATATTGTTTTGAGTTTCATTTACCAGAGTTAAAGTAGTGAATGCTGTGCACAAGGTGTAAAGGTTGTTGCAAGATGGAGGGTTCGCATCGAGTGATTGATATGAAAGTGAAATAACTTCCAAATGAAGATTAGCAGCAAAGAGATACTTAAAGAAGAAACGACAAGACACCTCAGGCAATAAGACTGTAACTTTCCGCTGTCAAATACTGTACGGTCAGTAGAGTAGACTACATGAATCGTACGACTGACGTTAGGGATTGCCTAACCTGTACTTACCTCATACTAGATGTCTTATTTCTAAGTCACCAGACGGCCCAAAGTTTATCTTCTCTGCGTAAGCTTTAGCACAAGAAACAAAGACTTGTTTAATAATCCCTCACATCTTGGGCCTCGCATTGTTTCATTGCCTATCCCTTGATCCAATCTGTTTAGAGAAATGGGTACAGTCTGCGCCAGTGCCAGTGCCAGGGCAGTGACAGCGACAGCCTCAGTGTCAGTGTCGCCGCAATGGGGACTCCAATATCATCATCACCTTCTGTATCGCCCTCCACATCCGTAACCTCCCTCCTGCGTCGCGTCGGTTCAATCAAGACCAAAAATGACATTTCTGAGCGTCTCGAGACTCTGAGAATGAGTGCGTCTCCAGTCTTTACCCCTGCGTCGTGAACCCAACAACTCGGCTGACCTCATAATGCCCCTTCAAGGCAGTGCCAAAGCGCGCACGAGAAGTGCTTCAAACCCATCATCTTGGAGGAATCGTTCGCAACCTTCTACGCCTGTTGCTGCTGTGTTTCCTGGGCTGGGTGTGTCGCAGAGTGCGCATCGCCAAGGGCTCCCAGCTTGGGATCGGACACTCGATGCTGTGTACCATGGCGCTTTTGAGAAAGCGAGTTTCGAAAAGGTGCTTAATTCTTTCTATGAGAATCATGCGAGAGAGAAACCAAGTTCTGGGTATTTCCGACTGCCTGATTCTGTGCGGTACCGGGTCTGTCGCTATCTACTCCCGTCATGCGACAAGCCCCTGCGTTTGAACAAACATGCACTTAGCCGTGATGTTTGGCGCAAAGAAGACTTTGAGTCACCTTCATCAACATTACTGCAAATATCTTCTTACCTTGAAGTATCTTTTGCATTTCGCGCGGACATTCTTGTCGCATTTCTACAGAACACGAAACTACACGCCGTCTTGTCGCCATTCACTGGACCAAGAGTCAGCCCACTTGCGACAACATGGCTTAACAACTACGGCATGTACGCAGACAACATCGTCATCGAACTCGACATGACGCATCTGGGTTGCGGCTCTGATCCCGGGGCTGTAGCACTGTCGCCAAACGTTGAGCAGATCGAGAAACTGCTCCAAGATTTCATCAATGCACAAATGAAGCGAAAGGCGTCGTGTCCTATGGAGAGCCTAATTCTCCTCTGTCGACGTTTCCACGGAAAAAGACCCCAAGCAGCTATCGTCTCGCCGCCTCGCGCTATAAGTAGTCGACCGGGTTCACGCTCGGCGTCACGATCCGCATCGCGAAGCGCCAAAACACCGGAGCCGTACAGTCCAACAGCGACAACACCCCGACGATTCAACTTCGACGAAGACGCTGGAGGCCTACGAAGTCCAAAGTTTCCCGATGCCACCAGTCCAACCCACCCACCTGCAGCACCTGTGGAAGAGTATTGTCCCGACTCGTACCTCCATTTCTGCAACAATATCCTGCATCTCAAGGGTCGCATCGGTTCAGTCCGCATGTGTGGTTTCAGCGAGAAGTACACAGCGCCATTCATGGGGACGTTGTTCTCCAATAACAGCAAGATTACGAAGAGTTACGCATACCGCGTTGCGCCATCGACGATATGGCCTAAATTAGTCGGCCAGAAGTCCTACATCGATATGGGAGATGGAAATCTTTCGCTCGATGACCACGCAGTCTTCGCTACCAACGACATCCCCAGCTCTTTGCGCATCTGGGAAGGCTGCGTACAGCTTCCTCCTCCTCAAATCGACGCAAACGGAGATTTGCTTCTCCCTGCTATCATTGGCGATCTACAGAAGCTGAGGAGCAGTCGTGAGAGAAGTGCGACTAGCTTATCGGAGCGGACTTGTGAGGATCTACGAAAGGAGGGTTCGAAGGGCGATACGTTGGATAAGAGGACTATTGCGTGGTTCAAGAGCAATTACGGCAAGGGGAAGCTCAAGAAAAAGAAGAGAGTGTTGAGCAGAGACGCTGCTACTACGTATTGACGCGGCATGTGGCTGAAAATTGGAGAACAGATGATGTATACGATATATTCAACGATGATTATGATAGGCCGTTTAGATTCATCAGGTCATACAAGCACAACTCTTTGTGCGATCTAGAGAAATAAAAGAACTCTAACTAGACTCCGCCTTTTCATGGACAAACATCCTCACTGCTTTTGTAGAGACTGTCAAGAGTTAGCAACAAAACCTCAATCCAAAGTACATGGGGATGGTATGTAAACTTACGATCGCAAACTTGCTTCTGGCCCGAATTTTGCCCCCGAAAAACACTAGAACCCATGGAATAAGTGTAAGAACTGAAGCAATACCACCCAACAAACAACCTGCGTTCCTCAAACCGAGATTGTCAAATATGATGCCGGTCAACACAGGGAATATGCCACCAAGCACATTGCGACAGAAACTCTGTGCAGCAAGGGCTGAAGAGGCGTACATGTGATATGTATCAGCAAGATAGTTGAACGTAGCGAGGTAGACAGAGTAAATGCCCCAATTTGCGAAGCCAATACCAATAGCTTGTGTATAGTGACTCGTGCTAATGGGGCTCAAGAACGCAACGAACAAACCAGCAGGGAGTAAGAGGGCAGTGAGACACGAAAAGTACAGCCGTGCCTCGGGAGAATCAGCAGGGAAATGCTTCCTCATGAATCGCCAGAAGTGAGAAACCTCCTTCTCGTCAACGTGTTCGCTCCAGAGAGGATATTTCATCAGGTTCTCTTGAAGAATGCCGACCACAGTCGCGATAATAGCAGACGCCATCATCGCAACATAGATGCGCATCGACATGTTGTAGTTGTCGGAGTAGAGATAGGGCACGATGGAGAAGGAGAGGTAGAGGACGGCCCAAGAGAAGGCAGCCCAGAGGGAAAAGAAAAAGACAACTGGTTCGGTGAACAAGAGGTGGAAGGGCCGCATGATGGAGGTGGCCATCATTTGTCGAAGAGGAGGCCTTTGTTCGTCTGCCTCAACGAGCCATCGTATTCTTCGTAGTTGTGTTGGTCTGTTGTACTCAAGCATCGTCTCGTGTCCTGGCATTGTCTTGGCGCTTGAAGATGACGAGCTGCAGGTATCTTCTCGAGGGTCGGACATCCAAAGTCCATAGACACCTGCATCTTCAAGCTGCTGATACCATTTGTTCAGCTTCTTAGCTTTGCGCGACAACAAGACCGACCCTCGCGTCTCTTTGAAGAGTATCAAGATGGCAATCAACAGCAGTCCATCGAGAATGACTTGATGCCAGAAGGACCACTTCCAAGCCATAGTATCATCCTCAAGATCGTTGACGAAAGCAGCCGACACCAAAGGTCCAAGGCCTGTTCCGAACAGTACAAAACCACTGAAGAGAGCCATTGGGGTGTTCCTCTCCTCCTTCTCCCACAAATCAGCAAGGACACCGCCCACGACGGAACTGAAGACGGAACCGCCGACACCAACGAAAAAGCGGGCGATCAACATGCCAGCCAAGTTGGGCATAACAGCACAGATAGCTTGGGAGATGACGAACACAAAACCAGCGAGGATAAAAACAGGACGTCTACCCCAGATCTCAGAAATGGGGGCGAGTGCCATGGGCGCGATAGCGAAACCCGCACAGAAAGTTGTGATTCCGGCGAGTGTAGCTGTATGACTGGCCCCGATATCTCTAGCCATTGCTCTTGACGGTGGGGAGTAGGTTCCAGCAGTATATGCAGTCAGCATTGTCGCGATGCACGAGAGCGCGAGGAAGATGCTTTTGCGTGCTCGCGGCAACGTGAAGGGTGAAGCGTAGGGTCGAAGATCTGGACATGGTGGGAGATTTTGTGTAGGATCTGAGCCTGATGAGGGTGGTGATGGTAGGGGAGTGTCAAGTGTTAGATATAGATAGGAAATAGGGTCTTCACTACCAAGAGTCGGTTGTGCTGATGAAGACGGGAGGGTGCTGGGCCCAATCTCGAGATCGCCCTGGTCCTGAACGGAAGCACCCGCAGTCTGGATCCTATCAGATTCGATCATGTCGATAGTTCGTGATGTTCAATATCCAGAAACCGACAATTTATACAGCAGCGAGGGGAGTCCAACGACCTCCGAATATTTCACCAGACACACAGCGGTGAGAGGGAGAAGAGCAGAATGAATGGGAGACACAAGGGCGGATTATGATTACATTAAGAACAGGACAGGAACAGCGACCGTTTTGTATCCGGAGCGTAAACCCGGGATTATCAAGGGCTGGGTGAGGGTCAAAAGGCGGGATACCGACGGGAATAATGGTGCCTTGGCGCTGTATCCGCCTGCTAGGCCCACGTTTGAGGTGTGACTCGGACACTGGGAAACGCTAACGGGGAATACATTCTCTCCGATGGGTCATGGAGGACATGTTTGTGCGGCACGGTTAGGTTGAGAGACAGAGACGTTCAGCGGGAGGGCAATGATATCTCGGGTCGATCAGTAGTTGCGTGTAAGACACAGACACCAACTGAAGAAACACAAGACTCTCACCGTTGTTACAAGGTCAGTTGCAACAGTAACAAGAGAGGATGTTGGGAAGATCAAGTTTTCCTCTCCCTCTCCGCTCCTACGTACACGACCTCTCGCAGACCGTAGTCATCCCATCATAGCCCCGGCACCAAGGCATCGGGAACAAGACGGACGTGAACAAAGCCAAACGCTAAACCCCTAGACCAAGCCTCTTTCGTACGCCAAGTTCCCCCCGTCCCCAGCAAGGCGGCCAAGCTACCATTGGTTTCGAGATGCCGCTTCGGCAGCCACTTGTGTAGGAAAGCCACGCTCGGATGATAACAGCCGAGAGGATTTCCAATTGGACCGTGTATCCGAGGAGCAAACCAGTCTCGACCTTTTGAGGGGGTTCGTTCGGTAATAAAACAGAGATTGCTTTTGAACGCTTGCTATTACCGGATATCTCGTTTGCAGATCTGAGATTCCCACCCCGCACGCACGCACACAATTTGTGAAATCTGGGCATACGTGTCCGTTTAGTGGACGGGAAAAAGATCCTGCGCTGCCATTCATGCGTGGATGGTACCGAGGATCTGTAACTGATACTGTATCCTTTGTGACAGGCTTCAAACCCAGGGAAGAGGAGAGATGATGGATGCGCACGTGAATGCTCATGTGACCGGGTTCTCCGCTGTTGCAGCCATTACCTACTCATTATTCTCATGTTTAGATTGCTTGAATGATTCAACCGATGTGAAGCCACAAATGGGATCTTTGGGGACGAATGGGAGGCGGATCCGAAAATAAGTGAGGATACGATCCATTACCCGAAACACAAGATCGAAGAAGCTTGTTTCTTTTCTCCCTCTTTAGGCTGTCATCCCGAGATCTAGAATTCTATTGCACTCTGGCCAGCCTTATCTCTATCCCTTAGTCAAGATCGTCAACACTCGTTTGCTCGTTACCCTTTTCATCAATCTTCGGTCCCAATTGCTCCGTCGCTTCCTTCAACGCTCCATCGCCATCAAACTCCTCATCACCCTCAGTAACCTTCTCAGGTCCTTTGAAAGAATCCTGCGCCCCTTCCTTCAAAGACCCATCCTCATTTACATAATCCTTGTGATACAGCGAGAATAGAATCACGAGGTACGGCTCCCCGGTTTCCTTGTTGCGCAAGACATATCTGAGTTGATGTGAGCGTTTTGGGCCGGGCCTGTAACAAGTGTAAACGCAAAGGCATAGAATGAGTGTGACAGAATGTCCCGGTGCTGTGGAAAAGCAGGGTGTTGGCTTACCTGAGACCTTGACCGTCCCAATACTTCATGATGGGTAGCTGGAAACCAGGTAGGTTCAATGCGAGGTCTGAAAAGTTGAGATACGGATTGAAGAAGTCGAAGCCGTATGTCTGGTCATACTCAAACACCCACTTCTCTTTGGCATCAGCTCTGAGAGCCCACTTCATTCTCGCCTTGCTGGTGAGAGGAGCGCCGACTTCCTCACGAGCTTCGAGACCATCTTCATCACCGCCCTCTTCGAACCAAAGACCGCCCTTCTCTTCATCAAACTCGCCTTTACCCACATGTATAGTGTTGAAAGAACTCAGCGCGGGGCCGTACAGGAAGGGCTTATCAGCATACGCATCGCCATCCAGACCAGGATCGATCCACCAGCGCACTATACTCATAGCCGTGTTGAAACCAGGCGGTAGACGATCTCGAATGGGATGATCAAAGTCATTGCCGAACTGAAGATCTGTAGCCTTGATACCAGCGCTCTCATCATCGGTGGGCTTCTTTGGTGTGAAGCGGAATGAGATGCTGTATTGATCCCTGTTGTAGGCGTGAGGTTCGGTTGAGAAGTATGGTGAAGTCGTTGGTGAGTTGCGAGGAAGGCCTTTGTAGTCGTTGACGCGAACGTTGAGCTCAATGTCAGCGCGGTCGCTCTTGATGGTGATGGGCTTGGCTGTGTTGACAGGGACCTCGACCTGTTGGGATTGGTCGTAATCAGGACCAGCTGTGATTCGAAGGACGTAATTCTCCGCCATTTTGGTTTTGTCTAACGTGTATTTTCTATATCGCTTGTGAGTGTGATCAAAGCAACCGCTGTATCAAGAATGAAGGCGATTATGAATGACGTAACCAATTCTGTTGGTGAGACTAAGATTAAGCAAGTTGATGTTGGTGCTGTATGTAACATGAAAAGCCCGACTGCTTGACAGCGAAAATGGAATAAAAATGCACGAGTCTAGTTTTATTGTCGACTTCGATAGTGGCGTTGATAATGGCCTTACAAGTATGACGTGAGGGTTTTTTCACCTCTCATACTGCGTCTCGAGACTCCATTCATTGGGTCAACCACGCCAGCCTAAAAGCAGCCTCCGCCATCGCATGGCATCGTTTTCTACGGAATCGTCACAGCAAAATGACATGGGAATGAGGCTCAATTCTATGCTGTGTGATTGACAGTCACCACAAGGTCAAGTCAGCTGGTATTCATCGCTGTGCACAGCATATGTAGCGGCACTGGTAGAGAAATACGCTGTCAGTTCTCAGGTTAGATGATGCGTTTTTAGATGTTATTGCATGATCGCAGCAGATTCGTCAGTCTGGCCGTCTAATTTGAGCCTCATCAGTCGAATTATCGACTTTTTGTCGTCTGAGATGTTGCCAGTTTTCGTTGGAGGACTGGATGTCTAAGTTTCTGCCTCAGGCTGTCAAGCCGCTTCTGCCTGCTTTCCATTTTCACCCTCCCTGTCTCGTCTCACTTCTCACTCAACCCGACCCCGACAGTTTCCCCAATTTTAAGTCCATCGAGTCTCCTCAACACCAGATATCAAGTCAAACATATCATCAACGCATCTCAATACCTCCTTTTTCTATCATTTCCAGCACTCTCTCTCACTCTCGCATCATTTCTTGTCTAACCGCCTTTGTTTTGATATGCGCAATATCTCACTTACGCCTACAATAAGCAGCAAATTGAATGACATTCACCATCAAAAGCAACGTTCAACACAAAATGCTTGCATATGATCATTCTCTAAGCAAAATATACTAACACACTCCATATACACTTAACAAATTATTAATAGCTTCGCCGCTCTCCAAGACGTCGCTTAGCTCATCACGCCGGTTCATAAACGCTATATCTCAAAGCTATACAGATGTTGCCAATACTACCTTCACTTCATCATCACGCATCCTTCATCTCTCGCGAGACTCGTTGGAACTCACTTCCGGATGCTGTTTGGTTCTGTGCGATGTGCGCCAGCGCATTTATCACTGCATTCATCAGCAAGAGAAGGAGGCCTCTTGGCCATGTAAGTATTAACATACTCTGCACGTCCATCTTGGATCTTGTCGCCAAGTAGAATTCTTGGTTTATCCTATCTCGTTCATGCTCGCCTGAGTGGTGGCATGGGCAAAACTCAAAGTCTGTCGACAGTGGAGGCAGGTCTGGCGTGGAGAGTCGAGTGTCCCTGGGTGTCTCAGGTAGCCAGTCGTCTGCGAGGACGACTCGCTCAGGGTTGTGCCACTCTAGTTCTAGGTGACTACGTTCCACGGGTGCTGTGTAGCACCAGGACCCCGCGTAAGCAAAGCCTCCGTCATGAGCGAGATGGGACGGTTGCCAGCTACCTCGCCAGTTATCAATGGCCGCCTCAAGTGAGACACCATATGGCTCGAGCGGAGCCGTCTGGTAGAGCTCATATTCTGGCGCCAGGCCAGGTGAGGACACCTGGGCTCTGTTTGAGCACTGATCCCAGTCTGGCAGCTGGTATGGGCCAGGTGTTCTGGGAACTTCATCCCGCGGCCAAGCATCTGCTTCTTTGATCCGCTCAACACGGCGAGGGATGTCAGCCAAGCGGCGAGCTCTGAAGGCGGCACTATCAGCAGGGGGATCGTCTTGGAACCTGCGCTTCTTTGAAATGAGTTTCTTTTCAGTGACACGGCTCTGGGACGACAGCAGGACATTGTTTTGTGTGAACTCTGGGGCGGAAGACGACAAGAGAGGAATGCGGGAAGAACGACGAGAAGTCATCTCATCTTTATTGAGGAAGGGATTTATTGCCATGCTAAGTGGAAGGGGACGTTCACAAGTGTGATGGGATATATGGAGATCAAGTGAGAGCAGCAGCAATGTAGGACAGGTGTGGATGCAAGGTTGTCCTACTTGGACTTAAAGGTTGATGAACGCTATCAAGTGATGCAGTGAAATGGAAATGCGATTGGGAAGATTTTTTTGATGGGTTTTTGATGGGAAGAGTGAAGTGATACGAAAGGGGGAGAATGAGAGAAAATGGTCGAGGGGGGAGGAGGACTATATATGGGAGGCCCAGGAAACGACACTCCTTCTCCCCCCCCCGCATCGTCCAATCAGAGTGCAGTATTCACAACCTCTCACAACCTCACTCCTAGCCTATCCTACCCCCCACGCTTCGGCACATGAACTATTATCGTCTTCCTACTCCTCACACCTCATATAAGTCGACGACGGCAAAAGATTGGCTCTTTCTGTATACACGATCACCCATTATGTCGTGTCAGACACTAGAGATAATAAGGCTGGGCCATTGATAACTGACTACTAGGAGCTTTGTGCGTGACTCGACTCTTTGAAGCGTCGTTCGGATCATCCAATGGAATGGGTTATTCTACTACACTTGAAGATGTCTATGCTTGCCCTTTCCTCTTCTCCCCTTTGCAGACCCAATAAGCAAGTCCGTAAGGCATATTGGGTTGACTACCCCGTATCTATCACGACGCCGGTCATACAAACCGAGTGCATCACAGCCACTGCGAGCGCCAACGCATTTGCAGTATGTCCCCTCCTACGTGGGTGCGGTTGCATGTGCAACGTCGATATGCTTCTGCAATCACCCGCTTGTGTCTGAATTGTCCAAGGGTGTGCGCAGATGCTCGATGATATTGGTGAAGGATCCTTGTCTACCTATGACGCTTCACTATGCGAATCACTTGAAGAAGCTACCTGCATCCGTCGGTTGTACATCATCGACAAGGCTGACTATGCTACGGCAGCGATTGTCTATAAAGAATTGAAGAGATACATTCCCTACTGGCTTCATAAGCCTCGCAATGTTGCGTGTAGTATTTCATGTCACTCAGATTGTGTGTGTATACCGCCGAATCCGAGATCCTGTATTCTCGGGAGAATGCGTAATTGAGCCGCCCGGATTTGCGTGATACCAACAGGCCTAGTTCCCAGAAATGGAAAAGGGTAGAGACAGAAAGGGAGGTTGCAGATCGATGGTTCGCAACGTCTTATTGTGAAAGTGTGGTTGGATGAATGGGGTGCCTGACAGTTCTCCACTCCACTGTCTCAGTACTGGCTGGGTACTTACAAACTGCGGCGGGGATGTGAGGAGAGGAGGTAGAGAACTGGTACTCACGCTCTATGAAACGTGCCACAAGTGGATACTCCTTAAGCTTAGCGTGTAACCCGCAGAGGCATTCTAGGGGAAAAGAAAACACAGGACCTTAATCCTAAATGCCAAAAAGACTCAGGTGATATAGCCTAGGCTTAGGATAACTTTTATTAAGTTTATTTTTATATCTAATATCAAGGTTCGCTGTTTTCTTGTTCCCCGAGGGCATTGTACAATCTTCAGATTCGGGTGACAGTTGGTTGGCCTCAGTCAGATGTGGCTCAGAAAGCTGGGGGACAACTTCAATGGACACAATTGGATGGTTTCCCACGTATTTGGCTGCCTGCACATCTGGAAACGTCGTCCTCTGTGTTTCATTCTTCAGACTTGCCTGTTATATGCCACAGAGTACCCGCATTGAGGGCTTGACAGACAGGGACACGACTTCTAGCCAATTATACAAGACCCAGATGTCGTGTCACCATATTGTGCTTCTAGGGCTAGGAATCGATTGCTCGTATACGACGCTATCCGCTGGTATCAGTAATCAATCACCCATCTCATCGCTGCGATAGACTCCGTGGAGAGGCTGAAGTTGCCTGTAGTACAAAGATTCGAAGCCCCTTGCATAGATCCGAAAAAATACAGTCCCCTCCTGTTATCTTGAGCTGTTGACGTGCGACGTTACAAGTGATACTGATGGTTATTTGGAATTATTAATGGGGTTCACGACAGGACGGCATTGATTTAGAATAGTTATATATTTTGAGAAAGGAGAAACGACTTGGTAAACGGGTTTACTGTTTGGTATACAAAGGGTCCTTTGTTCTTATGTTGATATGAAGTCGTTGTAGATCGTGGGGGCAAGTCTGGGTACGGCCCGCCGAAGCCTCCACTGACGGACCGCCCCACCCATCAGTGGAGTGGACCGCCGCATGGCACTGCCACTGACTGACCCGGCCCCACTTGAGTAAGTCTTCATTGACGCTCACACGAGCCACAGTTCAAGCCACAATCCTTCCGTGTTTGCGACCCTTGTACTGCTCCAGGCGATGGCTCATTCTACCACCATCGATCGCCCCAACAGAAGAATGTGTTCAACAGACACGTCACCTGATCTTTTCCTCTTTTCCAAACTCCAATCTACTCTGCTCCCATGAGAACCCCCAACTTCTTGTTTCAAGAACATATACTGTAGCCCGGCTTGAACCGGCCAGTGTCATATCATCATGATCGGCACATCATTCGGTGAATGGGTGTTTATCCGTTTATCCATCGCCTTCTTTCGCTACACGCCTCTAATTTACATCTTTCTCATCTTATTCCTCCCTCTTATCCAACCTGTATCCGTCGTCTTCCCATTTGTGTGTGTTCTGCTAACTGCGCTGTTGGCAGAAGTGGTGTTTTATCTATTTATATATAGACCATACCTTCAGCGGCTCAAACGGGATGCAGACCATCCACCAGCGCTGTCGCGCCAAGACCGAAATGCCCTATTTGAGCGATGTTTCGGAAATGTGCCGTCTCTGGAGATTTATTTGAGATGGTGGTTTCTTGATGCGGATCCCAAGGAGATACGGAGGGAGAATGTGAGAGAGTTCATGTTATGGGCTTTCTTTGAGAGGGGGGATGGTTCAGGGCTGGTGGATGATGAGGAGGCGGTCGAGGAGGAAGTTGAGCACTATCTGAGCCTTGTTGAACAACGACTCGGTCGCAAATTCGAGGAGGGACGGGGCAACGTCAAGAGTCTTCGTCTCACGATTGATGGTATCACGACAACGTATCGAAGTTTTGTTTGGTATATTATTGTCTTCTTCCTTGACCAGGCTACCCACCTTGCCTTTCGCTGGCACGGATTCGACTTCCACCGCCGGCCTCGCTCTTTTGCACTTCGTGTATTTCCCCCACGGCCCCAAGAGCTGTTCCCCGGACCCAAATCTCCCTCCACACGGTTGAGTTACTGGCATCGCCCCCATACAGCTGAAAATAAACTCCCTGTTCTCTTCTTCCACGGTATAGGAATCGGATTATGGACATATGTTCGTTTTCTGGCAGGTCTTCACAAGACTGGTGACGGAAACGGAAGTGTTGGTGTCATCGCCCTTGAGATATTACCCATCTCATTCCGCCTAACCCCAGCTATTCTCGACAAGACTGAGTTCCTGGCTCATATGACATCCATCCTGGAACACCACTGCTGGCAAAAATTTGCCCTGGTGTCACACTCCTACGGCTCAGCCCTAACAACTCACATGCTCCACGAACCAAGCTTCCAACATCGTGTGCCCTCGGTTTTCCTCATCGACCCTGTGACCATCATGCTACATCTTCCAGACGTGGCGTACAACTTTACTCGAAGAAAGCCCAGGAGGGCAAATGAATGGCAACTGTGGTATTTCGCTAGCACCGACCCAGGCGTCGCACTTTGTCTTGGGAGACATTTCTTCTGGCGTGAGAATATTTTATGGAAAGAAGATATGTTAGGGACTCAAAGTGACGGCCACCATGCAAGGCACGTTGCCGTTACGCTGTCTGGTCGTGACCTCATAGTCGACACTGCAGCAGTTGCAGAATATCTGGGAGTTGATCTTAGCATCAGCTGTAATGGCATGGTAGCGGAATCGCACAATGGCGTTGAAGTGGTTATGTTTCCGAAACTGGACCACGCGCAGGTGTTTGATGACCGTGTAAGTAGAGAGTCGGTGATTCAGATGGTTAGATCGAGATGCGCAAGTTAGTGGATGGTATCTCAGGAATAGCCGATGAAATAGATCGATGTAATAATGAAAATGCGTCGTCGTTTGCTTCAATTCTTTGACTGGATCACATCGCCACCCCATTCTGTCAGGTCTGCGCGAATGGGAGTTGAGCCGTTTTGGATCATGAGCCATTGAACATCTTCCTCTGTGTCGTTCTTGACCTGATGTTCGACCCAGGCGGGGATAAAGGCAAAGTCTCCGGGTGCAAGATCATGGTGTTTCAATTCAGAATTGACAGCCTCATTCACGATGAGAACGCCATTTCCTGAGACAGCGTATATGATGGTGTCTACAAACTCGCCATCAGTGTGTGTCCACAATAGACAGGTTTAAAGGAGCTTACCTTGTTCACTATTATGTCGAACTGTAGACTTGGAATGCGGCCGCGTTGTGACAACTGACGTGTGAGCGATAAGGCTGAGACATGTATCTGAGACAACTTGACCTACCAGTTACGCACATATTGTCGCACTTTCCGACAACAGCAGGGCGTTCAATAACAGGGCCTTCGACAGTAGGATGCGTTGGTTCAAGTTGTTTGGCGCGGGTGATGTTGGCAGAGGCGGGCATTATCATCGGAAGGATTTCCGAGATAAGCGGTAATAGCGAGCTCATCATCGGCGAGTTTGGTTATGTTCACAATATTCAGAGAGATGCGGTGTGGTATCAAGAGTAAAGTCACAAAGAGATGAAGATGTATAGTAGAGCAAAAACGACGTGACGTGGGCGGCAAAAGACGAAGGTATTCCCAGCGGGAGATGACGTCGCTGGAATGATAATTGGCTAAGAGAACAAGTCTGCCAGTAACACAAGAGACTCTGAGGTCCAATGAAACTATTGAGCGATGAGAGAGAAGCGCGTGACCTGATGATTTGGGGGTGGATTTGGTGTTTCGAAGCTGGGGGGAGACTCAAGAGTGAGGACAGCGACAGCCCAGGCGTTAGGCCTCAAGCGGCCCAGCCACCGGAGCTAGTGGCGCAAGAGTTCCCTAACGAGGATGGAGATTGATAATGCAGGTTGATGGACGGGGGTATGAACAAGTGTGACTGATCTTATATTGGAATAATATTTCCTCTATTTAGTATTCTCTCTTGTCTTCTATTGACTTGCTTGCTGTTGTTTGAGTTGGTGAATGAATGCTCCGTATGTCGGCGAGTGATTGATCATCTCCCCACTTCCCATATGAATCTACCTTGGAGCAAGACAATGTCGTCAACGAAATATCCCGATACTACAAAAGGTGCAACATGAAAACATACTCCTTGACCTAAATTGTTAACTCGTATTTTTCCCTCTCATGACCTGATCAGAATCGAGTGGTCCCGTTCTGGAGTCGGCATCTCCTGCGGCTGAACTCCGCTTAGCTGCATTAACTTGACTTCCCCCCATCATCATCGCCGCTGAAGCTGCAAGTCCAGACCCTCTAGACCATCCACCCTCGACTCATCAGCTCGCCACCCCTGCTTTGGACCCCGATCTGATAAGAACAAGGTATATCCATCATTTTATCTGATTGATCTCATGAGATAGGAACAGCCTCTTTAACTTGACTCCTCAGGGCACACCGCAAGATGTCCTCCAGTGAACCCCAATCCCCACTGTCCGAGCCATCCTCAGATCCATACCCCGGGCCTCCTCTTCTTCTAAATCTTCCTCCTGAACTCATAGACAACATTCTTTCCCATCTCTCACCCTACGACCTCTCCGCCATATCCGCTACATGTCGGGATCTACATAAGCACGCTCTCTCAGATGTCCTCTGGTACCCCCTCGTTCAAGAAAACGTCCCAGGCGTCACTCTCACAAGTCCCCGGCCCTGCAACAGCTATCATGAGCTCTACGTCGCTCACGACCGTCTCTGGTTCCTCCCCAGACAGAAAATCTGGTTCTGCGATAGGGATCTCACTGGAAGACTCATGATTGTTCGCTATGATCCTCGGCGGGGCTGCATTGAGGGCTATCAGTTACTCGCCAGTAGAGACCGGCAAATACAGCAAAGTTTCATTGGACAAGGCGACGTTTTGATCAATGAGTTTGATCCCAAGGTCAAGCTTCATCTTGACAAGCCTGTGCTGCAGTTTCGCGTGGGAGAACGAGCTCCAGAGGATTTTCTGAGCCGGCCTGGTGCCAATCGCTTCGCTGATGAGATGCCCGTGACTCTCGATGACAGAATCGACGCGTTGTTTAGCAATTTCATGCTAACATGCGAGCTGGATCAAGAAGAAGCCCAACATAACCTCACCTCGCGTTTCCCATATGGCAATATCTGGCCCCCGCCTCACATCCCTTCAGACCACCATGTCTCAGGTAGCAGCACGCAAGTAACATCAGAGGGCATCTTTGTGAAAACACCATCGTCTCGGCCTCAGCGCCGCGGAGAAGTATCAGAGCGGTTCTTCCGTATTCGCCAGTGGATGGAAATGGCGGGCGGTTTATCCCGAATCGGTATGGCAGCTGGTTTGGGTGGGATATACAATATGCTAAGATTATCACGCACCGCAGTCGACGGCGGAATGCCCAATGTTCACGTCGGCGAGGAGCTCATCACGTACTCCACCCTCGATTCGAAGTTATACACGCCGACTGTGTTGAAGCCGTGGAGGGGAATTTGGGTCGGCGATTACAGCACCCACGGATGCGAGTTTTTGCTTATACACCAACCTGACGATGAGACGAGCGCGACGGATGAAGAACTCGGTATTGTAAGACGAGATTCTGAGGGTGATGAAGAGTGGGAAATGAGACGGACTGAAGGACGGACGTTTCAGGGACGGCTGGAGGCTATTAAACTAACTGGTGATCCCAACGTTCCACGGGGAGAAATCACTTTTGTAGCTGATGACATTGGACCCGATGGTGTCGTCGACGGTCCGCCGGTAGATCCTTGCTTCCAGGGAATGAGAGCGGTTCACAGCAAAGGGCATATTGCGAATACAGGATTCGCTTCAGGTAATTCCCCTTGTCTCATTTCGTCTAGTCCTCGATGAGCTTGTACTGACGAAAATAGACCGTTACATTGAGAGCCAGCTTATATTCGTCAGTCATGATCGACTTGCGCAGCACTGGGTAGGGTTTGGGCATATAAACTACTTTCAGAGGGTGGACATTGATGAGTTCCTCAAGGTGTAATGTTGTCTTGCGAATGGAATTGAGATGACACTCATTGCAGTCTATCTCAATACTAAGAGCGGAAGTTCTGGCTTCAATATAATGATACATAATTAAATCATGCTCGAACTGTGGAATAAATGGTGTTAAAGCCGTGTGTTGGGTCTCCATGGTTAAGTGGTGTGTAGACACCGAGTCTTGCATACATCGAGTTTCCCCAACAACCCTACTTGCTTTTGATACACGTAAATCACAGCCGAATAGTGAATTTTGAATACCGATTTTTATTCACTTCATAATGATGTTCAAAGCCATCCAAGTGTAAACTGTCAACTTTTCAATTATAAGTTGACTACCCTAAGGTGAGCACTTGAAGAAAATCATGATGGAGCCAAACTTTGATGCCATGTATTTCTAGGGGTATCGAGGAATATTCCAGTACACGAAAAACCATCGGATTCAATTTGGATCGTACGTTCGCGACCATGATTTGCATATATCATTGGCGCCTTTCATCACCCTCGCCCACTCAGGCTGTTCCCTGTCCTGCAAGGGTTCATGTGGGCTCGAGGCCCGACGCCGTGGACGTACGCATGGCTCACTTCGGAGAGCTGCTGTTGTTTATTTCTCGTTCTTTTGTCTTCGATTACTTGGACTTGTTCTTCTGAGCCTGAGCCTGCTCGTAGATCCAGTCATTAAGACCAGCACGGTTTCTACACCCCATTAGCCTCAATCTACACCATTTCAGCACACCAGTACTTACCGTGCAATCTCAAGAGCGTAAAACTGCATACGAGGCACAAAGATCGTGGTATCCTCCTCATACTCAACGTCGGGTCTATCACGCACCATGGTACCAAAGTTATAATCGTCGACCTTCTTCTCATACGCCATCATGAACTTTCGCCAGCGCTCCTTGCCGGTCTTGCTCTTCATCTCGTCCTCGTCGACCTTGGCGGCGGGGTCGAACTCGGGGAACTCGGTCTTGAGATGCTCCATGATCTCGTCGTCAATCTTTGTCAGGCGGAGGGATGAGCCCTTGACGCGCTCGAGGATGGACCAGTAGGTCTGCATGTGCTGGACGACTTTGACGGCGAATTGCTTCTCGATCTACGGGGTCTGTTAGGAGGGCTGTTTCAGATCGTGGGGTAGGTAGGGTGCGTACGTCTTCGTTGTTCTGGGCGTTCTCGGCGTCAAAGTTCTTGGGCACGGGGGCGCCGGCCATGTTGTCGAGGGGATCCATGGCGAGAATGTGTGTTTGGTCGTCGGGATTTGCTTGGTGGTTTGTGTATGGGTTTGGAGTTGAAGGTAAAGTTGGGCAAAAACTTGAACGTGGGGCAATGATGATGGAGGGGCAGCCACAAAAAGAAACGGCATGATATCAGCGCATAGTGTTTGCGCTTGTTAGCACTGTCTGTCTGCACGGTGCACCTGGTGCCTGCTAGAACATGGTAGACATATCTCGTGATGACTACAATCTATCAAGCATATTACTGTTTCTATCAACAACTTCGTCTTCTATTTTGTGCTTTGAGTCATATGACTCATGCGGTGTTGCTGCTTGCTGATGCCACTGTGGCGATTGTCTAGCCCTACAGTCCACAGTGAAGGCTTGCAAAACACTTACACCAATTCATTTACCACCAAAAACGGTCTCCCCAGAGGCATCACATTTGAGATGTAAAACAAGCAAACGCAGTATTCCAGATTGTCATAATTAATTGCTGATGGTATCCAATTGTTCTCATATCACCGTCTCTTTGCTTCAGCCCTCTGCTGTCTAATCGCAGTGCTACTAATCTTAGTCGCAAAATCATCCGTTTTGCTCACTTCGCCATCCCCAACCTCGTCAGCATCTAGAACATCAATCTCAAACACTTTGAGTGGCTTCCATCCTTTTTCTACCCTGCGATCATTGATTGCTTTGCCTCCACTGCGTGTCTCTGCAGAAACAACAATTGCGTCGGCATCTTCTTCGTGGATTGGTGGACCAAATGGATCGCGAAGTATAATACATCGCACCTTGACTCTTCCGTCACGTAGAGTGGCAACTACTTCATCGGGAGTTCGTTCTGTTGGTGGTGATGTAGATGTTGTGTTGTAGTCGAGAAGCGTGGAGAGGAATGAAAGAACAGTCTGAGAGCGTTCATCCCATGACTGAAGCTCTTCAGCGTATTTCTTCTTGACGAGAAGCTCGTCGCTTGATATACCCACGACGAGGGTGCATGTCTTATCAGAATCTTTTGGTGGGATGTTGAGAAGGAGGACGCTTGCATGAAGCAATAATTTGTGACCTGGGTGAAGATGATCAAACGTGCCGCCTAGACAAACAGTGTTGAAGCCCTTTTGTTGCTCTCTTGACGATAAAGCTGATCCCTCTGTCAAACTGATTCCACCTTCGATAGCCACGAGTTGGCTTTGCGTAAACATTTGTTTCTTCTCCGCGAGTTTGAGAAACGAGGAGAGCAGCTCATACCCCTCTTCACAACTTGGATGGTAAACCGCCTCCCATGGTCGAACCTTTGTCGCGAACGCAGCCAAGTCCAACACTGCCGTACAATTCGCCTCAAACCCGCCATCAAAATCTGGCTCGTAGCGTCTTCCCCTCTCATGGTCGATCAGAATAATGCGCACATCTACACTTCCCTTTCCAGCACCGACGTCAACGGGAATGTTCTCTTTGGCGCAGATGACGGATGTAAGAGTATAAAGACCTGCAAGGAGGTATTGGGCATTGGTCCATGCGATTGTCTTTGAGTTGGGCGATGAGCCGCTGAGAAGAGGAAGTGCGAGGCCAACTATGAGTGTTTGGGGAGTTGGCGATTGTTTGAGTTTGGTGAGGACGGATGTTAATGGTGAGCGATAGGCAGCTGAGAGTGTTGATGCGGAGGGAGGGCGGGGAGGAGATGGTAAGAGAAGAAGTGATGGAGCCATGGCAATTCCAGTCCAGAAAGTTGTGTTTGACTCTGTAATTCTATTTGTGCTTTTAAAAACAAAGTTTGGTGAAAACAGGTGAACGATCCAAGGGTTGAAAGGCCCAAGTAAGCATGTCGTGATGTTGATGTTTGTCGCAGGCCGAGGTACTTTACCCCGCTAACGTCATTGTGTTTACTTGCATGTAGAGACCCGCTTCAAGAATGAAGAGCATGTAAAGGACAAACACCACTTACTTTGCTTTGTATTTATAGATAAATCAGCAGGGTTTTCTTGCCAAAGTTTGTGAATCAACATGTTGCTTGATCAATCCAAGTAAGAACTCAATCAGCTTGCAGGTGGTGCACAATTGACTTTGCCTGATTGCTAGCAAGAAGAAGCACAACTGTATTTGCAAGAAGTGTTTAACTAGTTGTGTTCGGCTACAATTGAAAGGGAATGCGTCCAAATGTTGAAACACAAATAATCCAATCTTTGCTATCTCTGAGTCTTAGGCATCAGTTTATGTAAGCCAGGAACAAGTATAAGAAGCCCAGTTCTCCCCCTTCTCAATCGACCACTCCAACTTACATCCTTGCACTCTGGTTTTATAATTCTATTTCCTTCTCCAAGGCCTTCGGAGATCTAGACTCAGAGGGACTTGATGTCTCCCAAATGATCATCAGTTACTCAGGGGCAACACAGAAGCTCAGATCTCAGCATGCTTCAGCCAATTGTGTTCACCTTTCTTCCATGCTGGCTTTCGAGTAAAGCCCAGCTTCTGTAGTGTACAGACTAACGCATTTGCATTGTAATTTGTAAGTTTATGTTTCTAAGTACGTACATTGCTATTTATGGTACTGCCTTTAAATCATGGCCGACGAAACAGTTTCACAAGAAGCAACAAGCTGTTAGACTTCGTCATAATATAACCTGGTAAGAGATTCAAACACTAAAAGATAAGACTTTACTCCCCCTAGTACATTTTAATAGTTACCTCTTTTTATGTATATGAGTCTGTCGGTGATACTACGTAAGTCTTAAGAAAACATGATGCTTCAGAATCTGGCTGACTTGGAAGATTGAAGAGCACAGTATATACTACTGAGGTGCAATGATGCCGTCTAGGTCCCTGGCCTATCAAAATTTAACAGTTAAACTCATGTCGAAACACCTATCTTCCCTGTCGCTCTGCACAGTACTAATATATTTTCTAGCCAGATGAGATCAGAGCTGAGGTGGATGCTGGGAGCGCGACTGAGGAGGAGGGTCTGATGAAACCCCAGATACATTCCTTCACAGCCTGGACGTCAACTACCAGCTCCCAGACAACAATTGGGAAGCCAAAGACCAGCTTCCACAACTGTCAACCAACGCTTGAGAAATCTGCAGATACCAACGACAAACACACAAGAACGAGTCTTGATGTCGCAACAAGCTATAAAAGCAATATCCCAACCAATGAGCAACCCCGTACAAGCTACGGTACATCAATGTCTTAACGTTACAACTATATATAGTCCACCAGATCTCGTCCTTTTACAAAAACAGCCACCAGCAAGAGACCATGGCGGGATTCAGGTCCTCGCCAATTTCAAGTACGCAGATCACAAGGAAGTCAGTTGGACAGCTGTGTGCAACAACCTCTCGAACGATGATGAGAAGGGCTCTTCTCAAGCCCTCAATGCGACAGACCAAGATTTCTTTCGCCAGCCAAGTTCGATCTGAGCCCCAGGAGCTCCGCGTACACAGGGGCAAGGCAGGCAACCAGCTTAATACCAGAACAGGAAGACTTGGTAGACCCTGACCCGAACTTAAGGCGCTGGTCTGCTTGCCTTTATACTATATATGCAGAGAGGCGGCGTTATATAGGATTTATCCACAGACCTCGCACATAACGTCAACACACCTTAGCTTAAGGAGTTCATCGATCTGATGGACCAGCCTCGCACGGCAACCCTTGATGAGGCCGGCAGGCATTTCTTCAATGAGTTCAGTCACGCCAGGCAGCCCAGATTCCCTTTCAGCAGCGGAATAACAAGTGGATAGAGTTTGACTGGAAAGGGGGGACGGATGAAAAGATCGCTGAGTTGCTTACCCCGGATGCTCCCTTAGAAGTTGCAAAGCCGGCGAGACATTCAAAGCGCTTAGAGTTGACTGACAAGTAGATATAATATGTGTTGGGTGACTAAGATCACTAACCTACCCGACATGGCAGAAATCCTAGACAATACTGGAGAAAATGCAAGACGGAGATGCTGAGCTGTGTGTTCTCCGTCCTCGATGCGATGGAGGATGCATTTCAAGAGGTCGTTAGTGACCTCAAAGAGATATTGAGCCTTCATGACGAGGTCAAGGAGGATGTCAGTATCATCCTTCGACCTGAGTTGGATGTGCGAGGTTGGGCGGCAGGGGCACAGCGCTGCAACGAAGGAAAACCAGAACCCAGTAACCCACCAAGGCAGAGCTTCCATTACGACATTCGCAAAGGTGCCCGACACCGGCCCATGTTGAGAATGACTGAACCGCCGACCTCCTTAATTCAACGCCAGAGTGCGAGTTTCACTGAGGCAGTAGAACTCAAGAATGAGCCTCACCACTGTTGGATAGATGTGAAGGAGCACGAAGAGGACGACGAGCCATGGGAGGCAGAACTCTCCACTCACCGGGTCTGATAGTGACGACGATGAAGACGACGACTGCCAAGTTCCTGGACCAATAGGTCAAGCAGCTAGACGTCACTTGGCAGAATAGCAAAGAGAATCGAGAATGAAAGACGAGATCCAACAGACCATGCACTTTCACAAGTGTAACGTTGGCCAAGACATGCATGTGTCTCGAGGCACAAGATCATCGTTGAGCTTGAAAAGATAAAACATAAACTCGTAATTTTCATGCAATGATGATATAAGAGTTGAACAAGACGCGAGTACGTGCGCGTCCAGATTTTCCGCTTCTTCTTACAAACAAACAGCAAGACCACTGAGCACACAACAGCTTCCACCTGTTCAACAAACTATCTCTCTTTTATCACTACTCATAACAGAAAAACACCTTTAAAACCGAGACAATCGAGACTCATCAAGCCCTGGCGCCAGACTGCATTAGCCGCCTGTATCACTACCCACTTACACTGCGGACACCGCCAGTACTCTTCCTCATGCAGAGGATACTACTGCTTCCGCTACGTCTACGAAGTCTGGGTTTCCTGCCGTCTCATCTACAGGCGTCAGCCTCTCGTCGCATGAACGCCCGATAGCCGTGTCATCCATCCCGCAAGTCTTCCCTTTAAGAGCTTATTGCCGTTTGACATATGGCTTCTGAAAACCTTGAGTTATTTATACATTATCGATGGCAAATCATCCCCGACCTGCTGTAAAATCCCCTGCCAGTTGCAGCAAGCTCACTCGTCTTGCGATCACCTTCTCCAGCCGCAGACAACCTGACAGTAAATGTATTCCACAAGATAAGATCTTGATACGTACTCATAACATCATATTCGACCCTCAGTTTGAGCATAAGTCAAACCTGATTGAACATCACCTCTAAAAGAACGAACCTTTTTGAATTCACTCAACTATACAACCCGTAGAGCGCGAACCTCATTACATGTGTTCATTCGGCCTGCAAGACAGCCCAGGCACTCGGCGCCAAAATGATCCAGGAACCTATGAGAGACTTTCTCTTAATGACTTCGGTGAAGCGAATTCACCCGAGAAGTCTGTTCACCCTGATATCCCGGCCAGTCAACGAGAGCACCTTTCTAGATCCTGAGCAGCTTAGGGCAGTGATCGCCTTGCTACCTGTGATCAGATCTGAGTAGCTCTGGGTAATAAGGCAGTTGACCTCTGTATATACTACACTGACAGCACACTTAAGGATGATAATCTGGGTAACCTGACTATATATAGTATTAACCTTCACTTTGAGCTCGATAACCCAAGCATGGACCCTATAGAAGCGGCCGAGTCGGCTAGGCTGAAGGAGGGCAGGCCGGCCCCCTGTTACCCTACTAAGGCCGAGCTTGAAGAGTTCTCCAAAGTCCTCTACCAGCGGGCTCATGTCAAGTATGATGGCAGACCTGACGTCGATCAGGATGAATTTGAATCGGAGAAGATCAGCACTTTGCTTTGTTGGATCTTTAGTTATTTGCAGCCAAACTTTGGTGCCGTTGGAAACGCTGGGTACTTGATGCTAGCCACTCTCATCTAAAAGAGTCGGCTCATTGAAACTAATAACTCCTCAGAACACCCAGGAGTCTCTCACTGAGGACCCCCTGACCAACATCTGAGGTCATTATACTATACCCTGGGTCAGATGAGCGAGTTCGCCTCACTACACTTTCCCTATTAAACCTCACTACATCACTACAATCACTGCAATTATTCTGAAACGGGAACATCATCATCTCCCACAATTCATTTTACACATTGAGCGCGGAAAACCCACAGTTCCAAGCCTAGCCTTTATTCTCGACCTCTCAACATCTTGAGCTGGTGGGCTGCCGATTTATCGAAGTCGAAGCTGGTAGAAATGCACAGGCTCTCATTGTCGCTTTCGAGCCACCTCGAGGACCGATCTTTTGCTTCACTGAATGATACTGGTGTTGGGATATATAAACATCATCTAAGATACCAACCGTATCAGCTAGTTCAATGACGATATCACTATCTTAGTTCAGGAAGTTAGCCCTAGGCCCCGGCCTATCATATCCGCTGCAAAGTCCAGGACAGGAAGAAGAGCAAGCATGATTTACCACCGAATACCAATGTGGTAGCCATCAACGCTCATCTTGTTCGAGAGCCGGTTCCGTCGTTGGCACTGAGTATTTCGAATTTGATGACTATCGTGTTTGCCTTACTATCAGCAAGAGCTGGAAGGCCAAGTTCGGAGCGAAAGGCACAATGGCTCAAGCTCTATATACATTCTTCCCCGGGGTTCCCTTCTGGAGAATCTTGGAATACCTATCCAGTATGGAGATGATCTAGATCCCGACTATGTGCCCGGTGCAAATGCCTCCGAGCGTTCACCAGCACATCGGTATAGCCCCTAGCTTAGGCTCGAAGAAGGACATCGGATGCTGCTATGGATGCAAGACAACGTCCCAGAGTGCTGAACCAGGACTCAAAACAAAACTCCTCAAAGGAAAAGAAAGCCCATGGGATGTGAAACAAAAATAGTTACCACCAAGACCCCATGTTAGAGAGCATTGTCATCGGTTCTATCTCCTGGATAAGACGTTTATAGATGTGAGTTCTATGATCACTTTTTGGGGAACGACGAACTGACTTGAGCAGAATATTAACTTTTTCAACTCTGAAAATTGTCACGTGATATACACAGGCCATAATCCAAAGAAGGACTGTAGTCCATTGCCAGATATTTGGGATTGCACCTTGGCCTGATCTTAGACTATATCCTGGCCACGAGGATGACGACAAACTTTCCCCCGAATGACGTGGAGCCTGAGTTGTTCTGGTTCCTCGGAATAGCAAAAGTTCATCTTCTCCTCCCATACATGCATGTCGTTACGGGAGCCACAAGCCAAGGACATAGGCAGAGATCTCGATGGAAGATGGTCATACTCAATGGGCGAGTTCGCCAAAGCCGCGCCTTTTGAATCTCATTAAAGATCCTCATTTAGGACACTCATGGAAGAACAGGGCGTTGAAGTCGACGAGACCGCCGATGAAAATCACGCTTACTTTATATGTGTACTACAAATTGCTCGAGATAGTATTTATATATATTCGACAATTCCTTCCCACGTTTTGGGGTCGACAGAGGAGAACGAGGGCCAGATATCATCGGAAATGGCCCATACGACAAATCTTGCTGCCCGAGGCGAGAACTTAATGCGGCAACCTCGACACATTCTACTATATAACTTTGCATCCTGGGGAGAATCGCAGTTCAGCTTTCGAACTCCAGTACACAAGACAAGTCTGCCTTCTAATCTGGGGTTGTTCGACATTACTGCCAGCCTCTCTACTGTAGTTCGCAGTGTTACAGGACCAAACGATAACCAGACGATGTGCTGTGTCTCGCGATGCAGTTCATGTTTCGGCTTAGCCACGCATTTCTCCTCACGGCAACGCCATTGTACAACTCCTGGAATGACATAGGGATTTTGGATCTCTTGCCTGGGTCTCCATTGCAGTCATTTGAGCATTTCCGATACATTTTCCCGCTACGACCACTTGAGGACGAAACAGAAGTTGGCCGCAAGGGGCCGGAACTGCACGTCTTCGGTGAGGATGGCCAGGTCAAAGCACACAAATCAGAGAGGGGATTTCATGGTCTACTTCCTATGGTCCTTCGGTTCTTCGCAATAAGTTATGCTTCAATGGCGACACTATGTAAAAGAGAGTCCGAGGCCGCACTTGAGTCGAGTATAATAGCATATCAACGTGTCAGAATAAGCCAAAGATCGACTTGGCAAAGAAATTCGCAACCGACCACATCCTAACGAGATTATTATGAAGTGAGCAGTTTTTTGCCTCTGTCAAACACTTTCACTGATGATCCAGTGAATGATGGCCAGGGTAGAGAGGAAGGTCAAGTCCAGTTGTACATAGCAGAACAACCTATTCGCGACCTCCCCAAGTCTCCGCCGCCTCGTTCAAGACATCTCCGCGAGCACTGAAGGCTGTAACTACATCGTCAGTAGTAGAACAATCTCACCATCTCGCCGCGCTGAAGAAAGACACCGCTAGGCCCAAGATCGTGGGTCCCTTTATCAACCCATTGTTGATGGACATTAACACTATGTCCTTCCGGAATGTGAATGCGTAGGCCCACAGCATCACAGAGACCGCACTGGATCGCAAGGAGGTCCTAGAACATGGACATACCGCATTCGTCAACATCATTCGTACCGGTTTAAGCCGTCGTGTCACAATGGGCGGAATTCACCTGGCGCTGACATCTTCAAGGCGCGGTTTTTACGAGGAGTACCATGAACCACCCAACCACCTTTCCTATCATCAGCAGCGACATGCAATGGTCAGTAAGTCTGTAATCACAGCAAAAAGTCAGGTGAGCAAAAACATACAACAGCGGGGATTCGCTGGTCGTCACCGACCCAACTACTAATCCGCCGGTTAGTGGCTTGACTATGGGAGAGCAGACGGGATCCCGTATTTTCCACTACCTATGGTCGTATGTACTGACTTTTCTGTAGGAGCAGGTTATATCGTCCTCTCGTATTGACTTGTTGAGCTTACAGCATAGAACGACGGTGCGAGATTGCTGATACCTCATACTAAACCGTCCACGGGCTCCAACATCGGATCAGCTTCAGGTTGGCTGTATACACCCCAGCAGTCTTGCCTTCGCATTATATAAGTATCTGTCCCACTTCAGCAACGGCTATCAACTCATTCTCATTGTGCTCGAGCGGAAGTCTCTAGCACCAACTTGATTATCATCTTGGGTATGATGCAGGGGTCGAAGCTTGTTCCCTTGGATGATCCTTTCGTGCTCAACGTCGTTCGCGCCGTCAACCTCTCGAGCAGCGCGCTCCCACACCTGGAAGAGTTCATCTTGGTCATGCACGAGGGGTATGCGATGCGGGACCTTCACATCACGTTGCAATCACAAAGCGACCCGAAGTAGACATCGGGGAGAGCACAGGGTAGAGGTGACTGCTCTCGGATGAGCTCTGCGATGCAGCCTGGCCGTTGCTGTTCGGGGCTCCAACTGTCTACATGTCTACACAGGAAGCAAAATATGTCCAGTGGAAAAATGGCTATCTTGTGCCATGAGTCTCTGTTGCGAAGTTCTATATATAAACCACCTCAATGCTAGTGAGCATAAACTCCGGAAGATTAAACCAACAGAGAAGCCGCCAAGCCGTCTCGAATCCCCCACTCCCTATCATCCATGAGTAACGTGATGCCTGAAGTTCCGGTCCAGCTTCTGCCGAGAGGAATAAGCGACCGAGAAAAAGTCCATAGAATCTGCGGCATGATTTAGTCTCTAAGCAGTAGGCTCTCTCTTCTGCTACTATACTGCCAGTGCCAGTCTACTTTTACCCAAGTTAACACTGCCAAAATTCCTCTACTCACATCCCACCTCATCTTCTCTCACTCCACTCTCATCCACTTCCCTTCTTTTTCCCCTCTCACCTCTATATACATCCAATCCCAAACGATCCCAATCCTCTCACGACTCAGAAGTAAACTATCCCATCGACTGAGTCAAGAGCTTAGAAGAGGAAGCAACAGCTTGTTTTCTCCTCTTCCGAGAAGACAGCCTGTAAGATAAAAAGAATAGGCGATTCAGCGAAGATGAAGAACTCGAAGACACTGCTGCGAGGTGCAGTTCACCGGTCTCCGCAATCCCTTCATGTGTTACCATTGCATCCGATCCTATGAGACCCAGAAGAACTGGAACAATGAACACTTGATGTATCTCTTTCACAGCTGCGTCTCCCTCAAGGATTTCATGTATGGTCGATGTCCATCGCTGCTTTCTTCAGTTGAGAGCACGACCCCATCAATGAAGCAGATCATCTTTCCCTCATTTTCTACCCACTAGTCCTACTACATCAGCGCATTCAGCATGGCGACCAATCCGACCCCGAGGCCCTCTAATAGTACCACAGATACCACAGAAACTGCCGAGATCCTATATAATATGCATGACCCGGATGACGAGCACTTGCAGCAATTGAACTAGAGTGCCACTGCAGATTCTGGAGAGCAGCCTCGCCGTCCAAGCCATCATCTTCCAAGGCGAGCGCAGCGCAGGTAAGCACGTTGCTCGCAAACTCCCCTCCCTCTTCCCCGGTCGTGGTGTTAGAGAGTTTCACTTCGACTTGCCTTTTCGTGTTGCGGACCCTGCTGTGTTTAGAGAGCTGAAGCTCCCTCTTGGGTTCCCTCCCTGACGCGTCCGACATTCGCTCTTGAGAGGCTGGTGTTTCGCTCGATTGGGAGCTGTGTTTCTTTGTTTTACAGGTATCTCACCAACCATGCTGCCAACAAAGAAAGATCCTCAAGACAGAGGCTTGGGTGTTGGCCTGCGTCGTTATTCAACGCATCACCGTGCTGTTTTGTTAATATCATGAAGAAGAACGAAATCCTGTTCGGAAGAGCTAGAGACGAAAAGGGCGAGCCTATAGAGAGGTTCATGGGAAGAGACAAAATGTGCTCTGGGATCCTGCCGTCGAATGAGAACTTCCTCATCCCCCACACCTGATCATCACTTGTGGAGGTGACGTCCACGAGGCCCACAAGACTATTGTGTGTCCTCGGTCGTCTTTTTTCATTCGGAGCAACGACGAGTGACGATTACAATCATCCTAAATATTGTGAAGTTGCGAGGTGCTGATGTAGAGGATCGGCGAAGCGAATGACATCCTGTTGAGAACAGCAGCCATCTCATTCAGAAATTCATTATCTAATAGAACATGCACACGCATTGCTTAATTCATTCTTCGTGACAAAAGGCCAGCCAAAACACTTATAGGAACCCAACCCTCCCCTCCCCTCATCTTTCCTTTTCCCACAAGACTTCGCAAACCTCAAGATCACCAAAATGAACAAAAAAGTCTTTCCCAACAGCCAAAGGATCTTTCCCGATACCAAATTGTATTCGCATAACTAAGTTCGCTGTTTTCTCTATTATTGTCCTTCAGATCTCGGAGTGTCACCCAAAATCCAGGGGGGAAATCCTTGCAATGATCTCTTTGTCATCACCCATGGTTGCACTACACGAGTATGGAGATATCGAAAAATGAAAAATATACATCTAATGTGTTCATTAAGAAACTCGAAGTCGAGCTACAGCAGACGGAAGCCCACAACGCGGGCTGGCGGCCTTGAACCACAGGCGACCGCACATTACGGACAGCGCCAGCTATTGAAATACCCCTTCTGCGACTCTTATGAGCGAGGATAGTTTCTTATCAATATCATGATCGAATTACTCCGGATTAAATCTTTACTCCTCACTTCTCCGTCAAAGGTCCAGCCCTTTGAAGATAAGTTCAAAGTATATTGTAAGACAGGCACAGTAGCAGCAAATATTCCACTTGACGAAGTACATTTGAGGCGAAGCCATTTTGAATCTTCTAGTAATACGACTCCTTCTGAGCATAAATTGTACCATACCGAGCGATGCGAGGAAGACATGGTCCAGAGTCATCTGCAAGTGCGTTTCCCCCAGACTTTTCATGTTGATTGTAGCTGACCTCGTCTCAAGAAACGTATCAACCCTTGATGTCCTATTGTATGACTAGGCATGGGCTTTCTTGGAAAGGAATAGAGCAGACAAGAGTTGCTGTAGGAAGAAACAAGTCGCTCTCTCTTCTGTTCAATTCGACCCCGAGGGTGAAAAGGCATGCGGAGTCGATGATAAATTAGTCATGAGGATCTCAGAATTTGGGTCGATGATGGCGATAAAGCACGGTGATACCGAGGTTAGGATGGGTGTTAAGGGTTTTCTGGCTTGCTTCTTTGTAACTTTGAACTCAAGCTCTTGACCGAAAGCAGGGAGGATAGCTTCGGAAGGCCTTTGGTATAGACTTAGGTAAAATAGGCAAATTTGTTATGGACTTAGGACGCCTTTAGACTAAGTTGGTATACTCTAAATTAGCTCTTCATCGCCATCTTTGACAAGGTCGTCGTCATAGCAGTAATGATTCGAAGCCAGGTGATTGCCATAATGTACCACGGCCAGAAAGCTGATTACTAGGGCTGGTACTAATGATTCACCAAAAATACACTTGAAACCGGTAAATATGTATGCTTTCGCGCATCTGTTGTAGTCTAAGATGACCATCCAATATGTTGCCGTGTCACGAGGTTTAATGAGTTTGCCTTATGCCATTGTTGGAGAACTTGGGCTTCATAAATTCTGCAGCCTACTAAATGGTTCCCATTGGGATTTAGAGAGCCTTGACGTGGTAGGCGTTATAGTAGTCGAATCACGGAAGGTACAGCTTGGTTCGGGGTCTTTCTCTTGGCCTTTACCGATGGATCAGCCGTCATCGCAAATGCTCAGGTCACACCAATTACACAGACACATGAACAGTTTGTTACGAGCAACTCAGTCGCTCAAGTAATGACTGGGTTCCCTCTCCTCACGTGGGAGACCACCAGATGTTATGTGTTTGCAAGCCTCCCGCCTTGTGCTACCAACGAGGAGCGCAAACGGGCGAGACCATCGCCAAGAACACAGTTGACAGCTGCTGTACTCTCCCAACTTCCGGCGCTCCCGAAATCAGCTTCTCATTTAAACGAAGAAGAACCAACCAACAACTCAAGCAAATCGTTCCGTCTCGCGAACTCTCGCTATTTCACCCGTCGAACCGACAGTGGCATCAACCCTCACCAACGTCCATCGGTCCTTCGGCAGCCTTTCAAATCCCGATGCAAAAGCCTATCAAAAACATTCAAGTCAATTCGTCCAATTGTCCCCTCTCTCGCAGTGCATTTTTCGCCAATAATTTTCGTGCGGGGCCGAAGGCTGAACAATATCAACAAGAACAATACTAAGCAAACTCGTCTGTGCACACTATCACAACACTGACCTTTTGATATTGTTCTTTGTTGCCCCAAACTCTTGGGACTCACACTTCGTATCGCCATGTCGCCTCAATTACTTCGAGCACTTCTTCAAGTGTTTCCTCCTTGATGTCAGCATGATACTCCATATCTCTATACTTCAAAAATGGAACAGGACGTTAAATCATCGTGGAAACAACTCTTTCTCTTTACAAGACGATCACATTCTGGCACTCTAATCGCTGCATTGCTTGCGGCTGGCTTCTCAGCGGGCTTCAAAACTGTTCTGTCGGTCATTCTTGGAAAAGTCTTCGATATTATCGCGGGCTTCGGGGATGGATCGCTCAGCGGAGATGAGGCCCTTTCGCAAGTGGGAAGATGGGCACTTGTCCTTGTAGGACTAGGTGTTGGCAATTGGATCGCAAGTACAGCCTTCCTTGCCCTCTGGGTCATCTTTGGAGAGTTGCAGGCATGCAGTGTTCGACAAGACATCTTTACGAATCTCCTCTCCAAGGACATGGCTTGGTTCGACTCTCAATCCGAAGGCATCTCAAGTCTTCTGATCAGAATACAGACGTACGTATCCCTCTTCTCTACTAACACATGACTGACAGTCAATAGACAAACTCGTGAACTTCAACTCGCATCCTCCCAGGTTCTCGGCCTTCTTGTCGGCGATATCATCACTTCAATCGCTTCCCTCGGCATCGCCCTCTACTACTCCTGGAAACTCACCCTCGTCCTCCTCGCCACACTTCCAATCTCAGCCATCGTTCTCTCACTAGCCACAAAACGACTCGAACCCGCCATTCAAGCACAGAAGCGGGAGCTCGCAGTCGCTTCCAAGTTCGCCGTTGCTTCACTCACAGCCATCGATCTCGTCAAGGTCTTCGACGGATACGATCAAGAGGTCTGGCAGTACTACCCAGCTGCCAAGGCTGCAGCGAAGCATTATCTGATCCAAGCGCAATGTAACGCCCTGCAAATGGGCTACGTTGCATTCTGGGTCGTGGCAATGTTCGTCGTTGGCTTCTGGTATGGAGTTGTGCTTGTCAACAACGACGGTCTTGCCGCTGGTAGTGTTTTGACAACTTTTTATGCAACACTTGCAGCATTTCAGAGTATTGAAGCTTTGATGCCTCAGTGGCTGGTACTCGCCAAAGGTATGTCAGCCGGCAGCTTTCTCTCCAGCATCACTCGAAACGTGAGGAATGGTGAGATTGTCAAGCCGATGACAGGAGCTTTAAGACCGTTGAGTTGCAGCGGTGATATCGAATTGAAAGATGTAAGTTCTACCAATGCTAAGAAGATAAAGGCTGACTTTTGTAGGTGTGTTTCGCATACCCCTCGAATCCAGCACAAAAAGTACTCCACCAATCCAGCTTCTTCTTCCCCTCGGGTGAGATGACCTTTATCGTCGGGAGAAGCGGCTCCGGCAAGAGCACATTGGGTAACCTCATTGTCGGTTTCTACGAGCCCCTGAGTGGAGACATCTATGTCGACAACATGCCCTTACGCGTCCTCGACAGGCAATGGATCCGTGAGAACATTACCTTGGTCCAGCAATCCAGTGTACTATTCAACGAGAGTTTCTTCAAGAATGTAGCCTTTGGGCACCACGACCCCGCAAGAGCAATGCGAGCTGAGGTAATGCGAGCTTGTGATGCCGCATTGCTTCAATCGACGATTGCAGGACTTCCCGAAGGTCTAGATACCAACGTCGGCGGTGATGGATACAACTTGAGCGGTGGACAGAAGCAGAGATTAGCACTTGCTAGAGCTCGCCTTCGAGACCCTCCAGTGCTCATCCTAGACGAGATCACAAGTGGCCTTGACCAGGTCAGCCGCGTGCTCATTATGGATGCCATAAGGGCATGGCGACGGGGAAAGACAACCATTATCATCACGCATGACGTCGCGCAGATCGACGCCGATGAGTTCGTCTACGTGATGGACAATGCAGCTCTTGTTCAAGAAGGTTTCAGAAAGGATCTGGATATGCAGATTGGTGGTACCTTTGCCACTCTCGCATCTACCGCGTCAGAGGAACCAAACATGCCGATAGATATCAACATCGACTCTACAAACTCTCCTCTTTCACCCCTGTCTCCTCTATTTCCCCCTCCTGGCAGAGCTTCGCGCCTGTCGCAAATACTCGTTGGAAATCTGGAGTCTTTCAGTCCAGCCCCAACAAGCGCCTCTACACGATTGACTCTAGGTACAAATACAGCAGCCGCTTTTCGCATGCGCGCAGCTCGAGCTTGGGAGATGCAACCCCTCGCTGTAGCTGTACCCGGACCTGAGCCTGTACGATCAAAGTCCGCCGCTGACAACCATACGATGGTCAGCTTCTACGACGAAAAGCATGACAGTACATTGAGATCTCACAGCAGTCTGGATGGTATGGAAGCATCATGCACACTGGTGTCACTCGACGAGCCAGAATACGTGTTTGGCGGGGCTGAGCGCCCCAAGAGCATCACGAGACTCAGACAAACCAAGTTCAACGACACGCTTCAGTCAGATACGGTGGATAAAAAGGACAGCGAGACTAAGGATCTCCCTCCACCAATGCCTCTGGCATCGATATTCAAGACAGTCTGGCCAGCTTTAGGACGTGGGCACCGGGCTCTTCTTATCTTCGGAGTACTGACCTGCCTGGTTGGAGCAGGCTCTATTCCTGCATTTGCATATTGCTTCGCGCAACTCCTGGGCGCGATGTGGTCGCAAGGTGACAAGCTAGCAGAAGGCAAGATGTGGGCCATATATCTCATTGTCATTGCGGTCATGGATGGCGTCTGTACCGGCGGCGGTCGATATCTTCTTGAAATGGTGGGACAAGCCTGGATCAACACCGTCCGAGTCGAAGCTCTGAAACGAATTCTTCGACAGCCAAGGGCGTGGTTCGATCGATCGCGCAACTCTCCCGGCCGTATCAATGAGTGTCTTGACCGAAATGCCGAAGAGATGCGCAATATTGTTGGCAGATTCTTGCCCATCATTATCACAGTCACCGTCATGATCATTGCTGCTGTTGCTTGGGCCCTCGTCATCTCATGGAAACTCACGCTCGTCACTCTCGCGCCGCTGCCTGTCGTTATGGGCGCAGTCAAAGGCTATACCATTATCAGTGGGAAGTGGGAGGCGCGCTGCAACAAAGGGGCCGAAGATGCGAGCGCGACTTTGACTGAGATCTTTCTCAACATCCGGGTCGTTCGGGCTCTCACTCTGGAGCGATACATGGGTGCCAAGTATATGAAAGCAGTGAGATACACCCTGAGCCTAGGACAGAAGAGGGCAGCGCACACCAGCACACTGTATGGACTGTACCAATCAGTCAACTACCCCCTTACAGCACTTGTGTTCTACTACGGAACCGTGCTTCTGGCCTCGGAGAAGGCAATCACAGCGACGGCGGTTGTGGCAGTAGTGAATCTGCTTCTGTTCAGCATGGGCACAGCGACGAGTATTCTTAGTACGATACCACAAGTCACGATGGCCCAGTCAACCGCCGCGCAGATGTTGGGGTACGCCAACATGCCCTTGGTACCCAAAAGCGAGCCCCGCGGATACTACAAGCCCAAAACACCGCTGCCAGTTCGGCTTGACAATCTCGGATTCTCTTATAAGTTAAGATCCGAGAGACCAGTCTTGCAGGGAGTTTCATTTGAGGTGGATGCAGGAGACCTTTTGGCGGTTGTTGGTCGGTCAGGCTGCGGGAAGTCAACGGTGATCTCGCTGATACTGGGGCTTTATTCTCCCACCAAGACTGAGATTCTCAGCACCAGGCCACCACTAAGCTTTAATGGATACTCTCATGCGCACGTTGATATGGAGCATCTCCGATCAATGATGGCATACGTGCCACAAACGCCGTTCCTCTTCCCAGCGACCATTGCAGAGAACATTGTGTACGGCTTAAGTGAAGTATCACACCTCCGTCAATTTCCTAGCATTCTAGCTGCTGCGAGGGCGGCCGGTATCCACGAGTTCATCACAACTCTTCCAGATGGATACAATACTCGAGTCGGCGACGGAGGCCAAGCACTTTCAGGTGGTCAGGCACAACGTCTCAACATCGCGCGTGCACTTGTACGCAAGCCTCGACTTCTTGTGCTGGATGAACCTACGAGTGCTTTGGATGCAGAGAGCGCGGAAATGATTCGACATACGATGCAAAAGATTGCGAAGAAGTCAAGACGAGATATGGCAATTGCGGTGGTGACGCATAGCAAAGAGATGATGGCAATTGCTGATCGGATTGTTGTCCTGGAGGATGGTGCAAAGGTTGAGGAGGGGACATATCATGATTTGCTGCACGCAAGAGGTGCTTTTGCGCGAGTGGTAGGAGATTCAATATGGGAGGGCGGTAAGGAATTCAACTGATCTTCAGGGGTAATTGATGTTCAGGGGCATTTGGATATTGTACATATATAATTCTCCTTGATCTGATGGAGTTGAGAGCCTCCCCCAGATTTAACGTTAAAGTGGGCCCATTAAAGTCAGCCTCGAAGATTGATTTGATCGCCGCTTGATTAATAAGCCACTAAACCGAAAAAGGGTCACGGGGATAGAAGTGCGAACCCCCAAAACGTCCCGAAGATTCCAACGTCGTCTCCATTTCAATCTCATCGCTACCTTGAAACACCAAATACTCTTCATTCACGTGTCACCCCATTTACCATAACTATTCTTTATTTACAGTCAATCTACTCGTGTCGCAAGCTAGTCTCGACTTACCCGACAGCCTCTCACAAAGCCGCAGGGCTGACGTTGTTTCACTGCCCTCTTCTCTCACTCATCCTCATATTCACATTCACATTTCATCCACTTATACAATGACTGCGCAATCATCCCCGAAGCGCAGAAGTCGCTTATCTTCAAACACCCAAGATCACGACGATGCAGCACTCAAGGTCCATCCCCTTTCTGTCTCTCCATTGAACCTCCACTTACATCCCCCAGGCCCGCCGCGAACGTAACCGCGAAGCCCAAAACATCTTCCGCCGCCGTCGCCAAGCCGCCGAAGCTGCGCAGGCCCAGCGCGTGCGTCGTCTCGAGCAGGTGGTTGAGGAGATGAGCTCCGTCTTCATGTCCTTTGTTGACGAGATGCTTACCACTGAAGCTGTAGTCAAAGCCCAACCGAATCTTGTTGGGAGTTTGAGGAGGAGTATGGAGAGGATTCTGGAGCTGGCGCATGAGGTTGTTGGACCGGAGGAGGACCTTGTGCTGATGCCGAAGGAGGGGGATGATAGGAAGCGTGCTGGTTCTGGATCGCCGGAGAGTGAGCAGAGTGAGACGACGGAGGATTCTTCGGGCTCGATGGCTGTTGCTGTGAGGAAGACTCAGGTTCAGACGCTGACACCGCCTACGTCAACGGCCATGACTTCAGTTTCTACGCCTACTCCACCATCTTTATCAACACCAGCACCATCCTCACTATCAACACCGCCATACTTCAACTCTCAACAGCCACCAATTGCTAAATCCTTCAACTTACCAACATTCTCACTGTCCCCTCAGATCTTCGGGAACGGCTGGCTCGGCACAACCCCTGCATCACCCGGCGATCTCGCCGTCCCATCATCCACACAACACTCAGCATTCTCATTCCGTCTCGCCTGCGACATACTAACGATAGCATGCCACCTCCTCGTCAACTCACCGCCGCCATACGCAATGTCAGCCTGTGAATCGCGCCTCTTCTGCAACACTCTCAAAGGCCGTGCGAAAGACGAAATGCTCACACGGCTACGCTGGCTTATTGGACCAGGTCGACATGAGATGTATCGCGTTATTGATCTACCGTATGGACGATATGGACAGTATGTTTATTCTCGCGCGGAGCTCAACCCTTCTACGGTGGAGGATATCGAATGGCCGTGGCCTACACAACCGGCTGGAACACGCATCGACCACTTCACACGGTTCTTTAGCGTTGTTGGAGTCGAGAAGCAACTCCTCGCACTTGGTGCCAGGGTTATCGACGCTGAAACTATGGAACTCAATCTGAACAATTCACCAATGCCGAATGTTGGACACGCTGTACCGAAACAACCCGAGAGCTGGAGCTTCGTCAATTGTTTCTCATTTCCCACAGAGCCGAAATCTGGTCCCGTCACGGTGCGGGTGAGTATACCAGCGCTTATAAAGTCGCTCGCTACGAGATCGCTTTGTTTGATGCGGGGGCCAGGAATACCGAGGTCCGAGATTGGGAGTGCGATTGAGGAAGCCATCATCAAAACAGGATGAGCACACGATGAAAAGTTCTTATGATTTAACGAGATAGACACGCACGAAAGGAAGGATTGGATCACTATCAAGGCATTTGGAATCGGATATTGCAGAATTTTGGGATGGAAGCGCTGTTATTATGGCCTAGTAAAGCGACCTGTAAATTGGTATCTTAAATCCCTTTATCTGTCATAACGTCGTAATCTGTCATTTACAAGAACACAGGTCTTTCCCTTGACAACCTGTCTACTATATACCCTCCTCTTGAAAATATCATTGATATGAACGCACAAAATGTGCTCATTATCGTCTCTTAGATCTGAGTAGTCCCTCCCAGGAAACATGATGTCTCCAAGAACTCTTCTGTTCTTGCTGTCGTCGTTGAGCCGGTCGTGCCGGAGCTCGAGGACTTGTTCGTCTCGGCAGACGAGTAAGTCGTGTGTTTATGGCGACGAATTTCATAAATTCGGCGTCTTGGCTTGGTGGCAGCGTACTGTTTTTACCACTACTGGTCCTTAGAATTGGGTCGTCTTTGAGTGTCTTGGGGTGAATCTCCAAAGTAGCACCTTTGTGCTCTTTTCCTAGCTTGGCCGCTTCTACGAGGCCGTTCAAGTCGATATCCCGCTTCTTCTTTTCCTTCTCTTTTAGCATTCGTGTTTGATCCGACCTCTCCATTGCTTCACGCTGTTCTTGTGTCATGGGCGTCTCATCCTCGTCGGGCTCGTGGGTCAAGTGCATCATATGAAGGATGTTTTCAACGGGACCCATTTCTTGCTCTGGTTGTTGGGCTTCCTTGTCATCGGCATTCTTACGCTTGAAGCAGCTAAAGGCCTTTGACAGGAGTGCGCGAGTCGGTCGCCAAATTGCAAGCCAACTGTCCGCGATCAAGTTGAAAAGACTTTGGACTAGCCTGTCAGGAATTTGTCGAATCAAAGCTCCCAGTGGAATTGACATGACGCCAAAAAGCAAGCTCCATCCCCATTGGGCACCTGTAAGAGGGGTTGTGTCAAATGCTTCGCCTCCCTTGAAGACGATGATGAACTGGCCAGCGATAGTGATGAGCTGCACACCGATGAACCAAGGGTTACGCAGAAATCCTTGATACCAAATATCCAGCTTGTTGTCCACGCGACGACAGTTGTGTTGGTTAAAGAACTGCATCCAGACGTAGATGTTGAGCACCAATGTCTGGAGCTTCTCAATCTCGAATTCAGTGTGGGGGTTGAAGAGGTCCCAACCAGCGTAGTGAACAACAAAGACTACTATCAACTGGTAGATGGCCTGGCAAATAATCATCTTCCACATTGTGATGGAAATGATAGAAGCATTACGAGGCTCGGGCTTTCGCTTGAGGAAGTCGGGCGAGGGGTGGTCGGTAGCATAGCCAAGAGAGGCAAAGATATCCATGATCAAGTTGATCCAAAGCAGTTGAACGACGGTGAAAACAGCGTCGCCAACGAGCTCTGAAACGACAGTGATGATACCTGCAGTGATGTTGATGGTGAATTGGAACTATCGTTTGGTTAGCAAAGGACCTGGCCATACTGATCAATAACCTTACCTGACAAAACTTCTTGACGGAGTCATTCACAGTTCGACCCCAAGCCAAAGCCTTGACAATAGAAGCAAAGTTGTCATCGAGAAGAATGATAGATGCAGCCTCCTTCGCAACTTCAGTACCCTGGATACCCATAGCAAACCCTACGTCTGCCGCCTTCAATGCCAGACCATCATTTGTACCATCACCAGTCACAGCTACCGTCTCATTCATGCGCCTCAGGTGTGTTACAAGAAGCAACTTATCCTCGGGACTTGAACGAGCCAAGACCTGCAGTCTTGGGATAACAGCATCAAGCTGCTCGGGTGTCAAATCTCTGAATGTTGGTCCGTCCATGGCAATGCCACCAGCTGTGTAGATACCACATTCTGTTGCAATAGCCTTGGCGGTCAAGAAGTTGTCACCTGTAACCATGCGAACAAACACTCCAGCAGCCTGACATTGACGGACTGATTCCACAACCTCGGGGCGCAATGGGTCACGAATGCCAAAGGCACCGATGAAGATCATGCCAGAGGCCAACCATTCTAGGTTAATGTTATCAGGATCGTCGTCTGGGCCATCAAAGATATCCTGCGCGCTGAAGTCTCGGTATGCAATGGCGACAGGTCGGAGCATCCTGTTGGCGTAGTCCTCGATTGTGTTACGATAGCTTGCACGGTCATTCTCCGAGAGTCGTGCAATTGGTACTCTAAATGTTGGGTCCAGGACGACAAAAGCACAATATTCAAACACAACTTCCGCAGCACCCTTGACGAGAAGTCGATAGCGATCCTCATTAATCTTGACCAAGACTGCCATCCATTTTCGGGATGAGTCGAAAGGGAGGATCGCAACAACGGGGCAGTTGGCCCTCTCCTCTGCCAAATTGTTCATACCGAGGTGTTGACGACCAAAGTGTAGCAGAGCAGTCTCGGTGCTTGAACCCATAAAAGTAGCGGTACCCGAGTCGTCATTCTCAAAGGCCGTCGAGTTGAGAGCGATACTGTCCTTGATCAACCTCCGACATTCTGGAGAGAGTGACTTTGCCATGTCAATCGAACTGTCGTACTTGATAGTCGAGGCACGCGACATGGACGAATCGGGATCCGGAACAACCAGGTCAGTATCGTCAAAGTAAGACTCCAAGCCAACACGTCCAGCCACGACAGTCATCTTGTTCTGTGTCAGGGTACCAGTTTTGTCGGAGCAAATTGTCGTCGCGTTTCCCATAATCTCACAGGATCGAATCAATCGCACCAAGTTGTTATCTCGGAGCATACGCTTCGTCGCAAAGGCCAGTGCAACGGTCACATTGAGCGCCAGGCCTTCTGGAACAGTGATAACGACCACCGTGACGGCCAGAATTAGAATATGTAAAAAGTCTTCTGCCTTCTGAGATGGCCCACCGGTAAGGGTGTGAAGAGTGGCCATGAAGCGGATAAAGAGGACAAGGAAAAAGATGGAACCTGCAATGGCACCGATAACGATGAGTTGCTTGCCAAGACGACCAAGCTTCGCCTGGAGTGGTGTCTCCTTGACGTCGTCTCTCAACGACATGAGGATACGGCCATAGGTCGAGTTGACACCAACAGCAGTAACGAGATAGGAACCAACACCGCGCGCGACAGTGGTTCCACTGAGAATGAAGGGGTCAATTCGCGATGTAGCTAAATGGTTTGGCCTCGGAACGGTCTTGTGTACAAGATCAGCCTCTCCCGAGATGGAAGACTCGTTCATCTGCAGACTCGAAGCTTGCACAAGAACACCATCCACGGCAACAATATCGCCAGCCTCGAGGTGCAAAAGATCACCGACGACAACATCTTGAACGGGGATGCGCTGGAGTTTACCCGAGCGCATCACCGTTACGTCCCTTTGTTGTTTTCGTTCATTGACCTTCTTGAACTTGTAATTCTTCTGCCAATCGGTCGCTGCGCTGGCGATGATGATGACGAGGATCGCAACCACAATTGTCACACCATCTACCCACTCAACGCGCGATGCGCCTATCGACTTGTCGACAGATTGGTAGATACCAATGGCGAGTGAGATGGAAGCAGAAATAGTTAACAAAATGATAAGCTTATCATTGAATGCTATCCATAATAGTCTGAAGAAAGATTTTTGTGCTATCTGGGGCAGTCGGTTATCCCCAAATACTCGTTTTCGATCGACAAAGTGATTATCGCGATGTTCGAACAACCCATTGTGTAACAGCGGCGGCGATGGCGGAGGCGATGCTGCCGATAGAACTGGCGGTCGTTCAAGGCTACCACAGGCGACAGCTTCATCCAGAGTGACAGTACCGTCCAATGTGGTTTCGTCGGCGCTTAGTCCAGCAGAAATATCGGTTCTGAGACCAGCGGCTAAACCCAACAAGCCTCCAAACGCGCGCAGAGCGGAGATATTCTTGGCGGTCAGGAGTCGATGTAGCTGAGACGGGGTAAAAGCAAAGTTGTTGCCCTGAATATGTTCGTCGTCGTGCAAATCGAAGGGCGGGTCGACGTCGTGAGGTTCGGGTTGAGGATTCATCGTGTTATCAATCTTTGGCTGGTGGTGACTACCAGCGTCAAAGTTGGAGTTAGAGTTGGACCCTTCGCCAGAGCCGCCATAGCGTGAATCAGGAATACTCGTGATGTCGTCCATCAATGGGAATCTCTGTTACAGGTTTGTGAGCGCGAAGCAGCCGTTGATCCAGAAAACCTGGTACGGCACTGAGCCACAGAAAGAGGTTGAATTAAAACAAAACAGAGGAAGAGAGGAAGAGAGGAAGAGAGATTCAGTGGTGGGTCGAAGACGGTTTGAAGGAGACGGACGGGACGGTTGATTGACTGTGGAGGAAGCACTGAAATCATGCTCAACAAGCTCTAGCGTGGGGAGGCTTTTACAAAACTGTAGCCCGAAAGCGTTAGAGTCAGCCAGGACCAGCAGGAAAATAAAGAACCTTAAAGAGAAACTCGTCATACCTGGACGACTTGTCTCCACCGGGAAATGACCGTCAAGCGGGCAGAGCTGATTGTGAGTGGTGCTTGGCATGGAGGTCAATGTCAATCTCTATTCTGTGGCGGCGCAAGAGTCGGGCAACTCTGCTCAGTTCTTGTCTAGGGGTCCCGGGCGGTCCGCCTCGTACAAAAAATACGCCATACCCAGTAACAATCAGCAGCGACACGTCGCTAACTCACTGTAACTGGTCCGCCTTACAGAGGACCGAGGGACTGCCCCGTAACTGGAGTTGGGGAACCTCTGGGAACTGATATTGTCACTGCCCATCATCTCGGAAGGGCCGAGACTCTAGGGGGGGCTAGGTAATCCTGAGAATGCCTGGTGCTGCTGCTATCGTGTCTTGGCGGTCGTCTTGGCTGCAACGTCGTTTGTGCTAAAAGAGACTGAAGCTTTTTGGCCGACGGGTGTGTGTCATTGTCGTCGTCATCACAGCAGCAGCCTCTGGTGTTGAAGTCACTGACCTCAGAAACGTCGTTGAATTAAGAATTGAAACACTAGGAAATAACGAGGAATGAGGCAGATCATGCATGCACAGTGCCCTCCACTGCTGAAAAAGCCCCAATCCAGCCTCAACCCAAACCTTGGACGCGGCCCCTGGGTCTTGACCTTCCTTGTCCGTCCCTAGCTGAGTAATAAAAGAGGCAACCCAGTTTTTCTCGGCGAAAACACAAAAAACCACGCCAAGATAATCAACAGTTATATCGTGAAGTCTGGCCTCTGCCAAGGTTTCCCCAAGTGATCTACCAACGAGTCAGATGATGCGAGCATCATAACAATTCTAGGAAAACTGGAATAATTGACTCAAGCCGATGACATTTACAGTAAACAGATCAATCGGATACGCGGATCCGGGCACATCTGATAACCCCGAGGCCCCGTAGATGCCCAGACTTTGGGATCCAGAAATAAACCGAGATGATGAGCTGCGATAGGAGGTTGGGAAGAGAGGCATATCATTGGGTGGCTAAGTTCCCAGAACTACACGATCTTCTCTTTGTACTCCGTACAATTGGGAGTAATTGTTGTGGTTGAGTTGAGTTGAATTAGTCTTTCAGTTACATAAGACTGCATCCAGTTGGTGAATGGCCAGCCACGATGAAACCGTTACGATTGAAGCCGTTGATAACAGTCAGGCCCACCCGTTACAACAGAAAACTCAAACGGCACAAATTCAAGAGTAACTCCATCTTGATCGAAAGAAGCAACAAGTGCAGACACAACCTACATGCAATGAGCACAGACTTACTACACCAAGACTAATCTCCATCTCACCGTGTCGCTTTATCCCTACAGCCTCACATCTCACAATTCATCCTTCTATCCCAAACCATCAATGAATGACACAAGAGCACAAGTCAATTCATGCTCGTGACTGCTCCTAATACTCTCCCCCGTAACATTTATATCCCCCACTAAACGATCCAATTCAGTGGTCAAGACATCCTATCACTTTCCACCTATAAAGCCAGAAAATAGGATACCGTATCCTCCACCTCAAACCAATCTCGTCTCGTCTATCCAATTAATAACCCCCTCTCTTCCCCGATCGCTTCAGCACCCTGCCGGCCGAGACATGCATTCCCAGATGAACATCTCCAGACATATCAGTCGCACAACTTCACATCGACTCCGGGATATTTGCACGACGCTGTTCGACAAACTTCCCCATCGAGACTGTTTGCACAGAGTGATACAATACAGAAATATAGGTTCACGTCAGCGGTAGAGACATGCCAAGTCGTTAGATGTTAAGCTTGAATCAAAGACATGGCGCTGTCTTTCGCTTCGACCTCCAAACATTGAGCACATGGTGTCGTATCCTGTCCAGTTCTGTTTCGTTTCACTACCCCTAAACTAACCCTATAAACAACCTCAGAGGAGAACCTGCTGCCCTCTCCGACGGACATGATGCTCCAAACAAAGCAACTTCCCGTATCAAAGATCCCGTCATTGTCCTCCATTCTTCCGATTTGTTCCAAACTCCCTCGACATGACTCGCTGCTGTAGTTTGCCTTGGAGAGGGCGACATCCGTTGCTGGATACCCTTTGGGAGTCTCCTTCTGGGTTCTGAATCTTTATTCGGGGTGACGGAGACATTGAAGCCATATGGCGGCCTTTGACAGAATTGGATCTGTGAAACGATTTCGGCGTTGAAGGTCTCGAACATGTTTCTTGGTATAAGTGTTGAGATTGTCTGGATGGGATTCAGAGATAAAGCTCCTTGGCTTCCCACTCGCTCTTCAGTGGTTTCTTCAAACAAACTCAAGACTATCAACCATGGAGTTACCAAGAGCTTTACTTACACTCTTTCTTCAGTTCGTCCTCTTGGCTCTCGTTACAGCTTCGCCTCGTCCCCTGGATACACGAGATGATGAAGTATTTGCTCCCAAGGTCATGAT
>JABSTL010000590.1:0-19829 GCA_013759095.1 Fusarium sp. NRRL 29148
TTCAAAAGTAAGATACAACTACCGTTTGTGTAGTGCCTAGCAGATCGCAAGTTTCATCCAAAGCCACCACGGCCGTAACTCGAAACACGGAACGACAAGAAGAGAAAACGCTAAGTCGAACCTGGCAGAACAATCGAACTAGTCTCGGCCGGGATCTCCCCTGTCCGTCCCAAGAACACGCGTTGTAACGCTGCATCGTTCTGTCCTCAGGGGTCTTCAGGGCATCGTTACATTCTATGATGGTTCGACCTTATTCCGCGAGTCTGGGCTTTAGGCGACTGGAGGTGGCATCCAGAACAAGCTAATCAGGCTATCAACAATATGACAACCCCGGGTTAAAGTCGAAACGACAACGGCGATGATACATCGTCAAGATTACCGACAGTCTTCGCGATTTTGTCAGGAGTATCAGCACAGCGACTACATAAAGATCTCGAGTTGCTTATTGGCTTAACGATTCTTCGGAATATCGTATTTTGCCTTTGTGAACATGAGACGTCGATTCTTTTTTTGGCGGGAATACAGTACCAGCACGGAGAAACATTTAAGCTAAAGAATAGGCGTTGGACGTGCCCCCAACAGTGTGACAGTGTCGATTGATAGCGCACGGAGGCTAATTGATCCATGACGTGAGCAAGCCACCAGGAGCTTTCATCAATAGTGCCGTTGGTCTCAAGTGCGCGGAAGTTGGTGGAGTGTGCCGTCGAAATCCTGTAAGCGATTGCTGCTAGTCATTTGAACAAGTTTGTATCGGTAAATGAATGCTTGCAAGCCGTGACTTGCTCGCAATTCCGATAACATACTGTAGGCAGCCATCAACATGTGTGGTCCGGAGAGACTAAATTTGTCGTTATAGATAAAGGTTGGATACAGACTGTGAATTCAGGTGAAGGACAGGGCGGCCATATGTTGCGACTGGCTGCTCGAGCTGCCTTTTTCGTCATTCTGTCTTTTGAATGAAACAATCAGTGCACTTCCCGATTCGGTGTTGACCAAGTAAGCATAGTTTCAAGGTTGGTAACTCAAACCTTGAGACTGTAAGAGCAAACAGTAATTACTCTCATTAGAGCACTATCTGGCACAGAATATTGCAACGTAACTGGTATAAGATTCAGTTGGCTGTTGAATACATCTAGATGAGACCCTGACTTTATCATTGATTCCATAGTGAATCGCATCGTGTCTGGATGTTGTTTGGCTTCGATTTCAGTTGCAGGCGATTACTTTTCTGTTTTACCAAAAGCTACCCGGTACTTCATGATTGCCAAAACAAACATGCATTTGCCGATCGTTCCGGACCTGGGAAACACCGGACGGGTAGGCTCGCAATATTTTGACCCGAGAGTCCTGGTTAGTCGCTTTTCCCTTGCGACCTCTCTTTTGGGATGCTTTCAGGTCTAGAATAGGACTTGGTAAGGTTGTGAAGGGGAAAAAACTTCGAAAGGGTAATAGGGCTGGAAGGCGGCGTCGTCTCGGATCTGTAGCTCAGTAATTGATGATTGGCTACCCTGATGTTGAAACAGACTAGGGCGGCCTGTTCCTGAGACTCCTTGGCGTCAAACACAAGCGCCCAGGGTCTGTCTCGCCATGCTACTGGACGGGTGGAGGCGCTCAGTGCTAAAAATGAACACCCGTACTAAAGATAGAGCTGGAAGCTGGGTAGCCACGAGACCATTCGGCATTGGTAATTCTGGTTATCTTCGGCATGATGAAAGGAATCACGGAGAGCCAATGCTGCCCATGACACATTTTCTTACCCTATTGTGATTCTTATGCATAGATTTTAAGTGGTACGCAAGCGCCATGTTTTGTAGTCCATCTACAAGCACTCAGTAATAAAGTACCCGGAAGACTTGGGGGTAGTCTAGCCTCAAGGAAGACCAGCGATCCAATCAGAACACTATATGTGGTGAATTGAGATCTTTCATCCTGTTCAGAGCTATCACAGCAAATGAGGCCCAGATATGATGCAGAAGCAAGGCGATTGAATCAATCAGTCAGGCCATCAGTCACGCCAAGCCTGCGTTTGGCCGTGTTAGCCAGATCCATGAACACTTATTCCACGAACCTTGTCCATTATAGCTGGCCTGCTTCCATGATTTGCATCCCCGTCAAGTCCGGTGGAAACGGTGGGTTTGTGGACAGTCTCTACAATATCTCCGTTCTCCTATCAATTGGCGAGCTAGGCGAGATGCTGCAAAAGGGGAAATGGACCAAGTCCCTTGGTGTAGTAATCTCCTTTGACGTAGCAACCCGCGTCTGAACCATACAAGTAATTGTTGACATGCTCAAGGTGTAGGCCTGTAAGGTTTACTCAATCGTGGTTTCTTTGGAAGCCTGCTGTAGATCCATGGAGAGGAGCAAGTGCGAGGGTTAATCACATGGCGATGTTATTTTTAGGACGAGTCAAGAAACAATCTCCATTCTTGATAAAGAAATCGTGATGCATAGTAATTGCCAGCATCGCTTTGGTGTTGCTAAGAAGTGACCCATCTAGATCAGAGGACGAGCACGCTATTTTCCCAGTAGCGAGGTCGGTAACGGTCTGACTGTAAGCGACGATGCCTTGGCAGCTTCCCTCTGTCACGACTAACCGTCAGTGGCTTGCGGTGGCGGTCTGGGGAAGCAGCACCGGACCACGATGCTTCCATCAAGAGAGAAATCCGAACAAGAACAAAAGCAAGTGCCTTCCATTCCTAACCCAGCATCTTTAGTGGCTCGCCCAAAAATGCCCAAACGGCCAATTGGCAACGGCCAGGGCACCAAGCAAGCGCTGCTGCGCGATTGGCGGATATGGTGCCTGTACCTGCAGAAGCCTGTGCGGGACGTTGATGGGTCCGGGCCATCGATGCCCCTGATCCTTCTTAACATGTTCTAATATGGTGGCGCAGCGTTTCATTCATCAGTTGCACTTGCCCATTCGTAGAGATGGATGATACCCAAGAAAAAGACGGCAGACGCGGAAGGAGCAATTTGTCCTGGGGAAAAGGAAAGAAACATCTCAGGCAGGAAAAGAGAGCGAGCCCCTTTTGGCGTTGTAAATTATGGCAAGTATTATGCGTCAATGATACTTCACTTTCAGTAGGGGATACCAATGACTGCAACCTGAGTCCGCATCCACTACCTGAATTGTCTCTGTTCCTCGTTGTCTTAGTCTAACCGCAAGCCTCCACAGCGGGGTGTGAATTTTCTCGCTGTCGATGCCCCGCAAAGTGCTCTAAACGCCCAGCTCGGTAACTGGCTAGAAGCTCTGTTTCGCTTTTGGCCAACTGAGAGGCACTCTGCTAGTGGACATCAGCACATGCAGTAGCGCCTCGGAGCTTTAATCAGAGTATGCATAAACGCCTTTCGATTTGTATTGGTTCACATTCAGGACTGTTTTGTCATGGCAAGCGCCTGAAGATCGGAATATGCAGTGCGGCCTCTGAAGCGCAGCACAGCAGCGGAAGATAGGCCAGCTGAAGCAAGCCCTGTCAAGCATAAACAAAAAGTTACGTTAACCTTTCTAAGAATGGCACTTCGGCAAGGCCAGCAAAGACAAGGTTGGTTCTCATCCATGGCCAGGCACAGGCATCACATTGGCTACAGTTGGGCATTGCGCTTCACATGGTGCGAACTCGCTCGCTCATCAGGCCATCTACAGCCAAGACCGGAGAGAGATACACACCCTAAAAAATGCTGCCACAGATCATTGGGCTTGCACCGAGCCGCTGTTAAAGGCCCCTGTCAATGGAGAAACATCTAACGACATGGGTCCCTGCCACGGATACTCATCCTTGTCGTTGTCCCTGAGGCGCCCTGGACCACAAACCGTTGTGTCAAACCTCACCGGACGGACCTGAATTCTTGGAGAGACCTTTTCGAACCTTCAGCCGACCGTCGATGCTCAACCTGACTTAGAGGAGTATCAGGGGTTCCCATCGCCGGTGGTATCTCCACCAGGCATGGGCCATAGAGGGGACAACCCATGTTTGGTACCAGATGCCAGGCTGGTTGCTCTTTTCCTCCAGGTCTTGCGATAGACACAGAGACTCTTGGGTATATAGATGCTTCTCATTCCCACCTCTTTCGACTTTTCTTTTGGATTATCACTCACCTTTTTCTTTTCCTCTTTTCTTTACATCAAAGTTTCTCTTTTTTGTTCTGGTGTCAAAGTCATTCGTTTCCTTTGACTCCATTTCTTAATATTCTGTTCTGCATATAACACACTCGCTACACACACAACTAGTTATTACCCACTCCCCGCCAATTCTTTTACCATGAAGGCCAACTTTGCCCTTCTGGCTCTCACTGCCAGCCTTGGCGAGGTCTCCGCTCACTGGGGCAAGTGGAAGGAGGCTCCCAAATATACTCCTCCCACTGCCATCGACAACAAGTGTCAGGAGAACCAGAAAAAAGGCTGGTACTGGGATGACCTCCAGGTCGGTCAGTTCGAGAAGTACAACGATTTTGATTTCAAGGGCTGGACCTGTGGAACCGATAAGTCGAAGCGCGATCTCACTGGCCGACACTTTGGCAAGTCTATCTCTGCTGAGTGTGGCCCTGTCAAGGAGGCCGCTCCCTCTTTCGGATGTGGTGCTGGCAGCAAGGAGAAGTCTTTCTCTCTGAAGAAGTTCCACGTCCGACCCGAGTTTGACTGCCGTCTCGAGTTCCACTATGACATGCCTGACGGCTCTACTTGCAAGCACCAGGCCGACTGCTCTAAGGACGGTACCGATGTTTACAACAGCCAGTGTGGTGGTGCCAAGAACGTCCGCTTCGTCTACCCCAAGCAGCCCAACAAGCCCAAGGACAAGTGCCGTATCGAGGTTCCCCAGATCGACTTCGACTGTGACAAGCCTCAGCCTCCCAGCAACACCTACACCGTCCCCTCTGGCGAGAACACTAAGACTATCCCCTACGGTGACAACACCAAGACTGTCCCTGCTGGTGAGGAGACTACTACTGCTCCCGCCGGTGGCAACACTGAGACTGTCCCTGCTGGTGAGGAGACTACTACTGCTCCCGCCGGTGGCAACACTGAGACTGTCCCCTACGGCGAGAACACTGAGACTGTTCCCGCTGGTGAGCAGACTACATCCGGATCTTCTCCCGCTGAGACCACCTCCGCTCCCGTAGGTGAGAACACCCAGACCGTTCCTTCTGGCGAGAACACTGAGACCGTCCCCGCCGGCGAGCAAACCACTTCTGGTTCTACTCCTGCTGAGACCACCTCCGCTCCCGTTGGTGAGAACACTGAGACTGTCCCTTACGGCGAGAACACTAAGACCTTCCCTGCCGGTGAGGAGACCAAGACTGTTCCTGCTGGTGAGCAAACCACCTCTGGCTCATCTGGTTCCGAGACTACCTCTGCTCCTTCTGGCGACAACACCGAGACTGTCCCTGCTGGTGAGAACACCAAGACCGTTCCCGCTGGTGAGGAAACCAAGACTGTTCCTTCTGGCGAAGAGACCAAGACTGTCCCTGCTGGCGGCAAGACCACTTCCGGATCTTCTGGCTCTGAGACTACCTCCGCTCCTTCTGGCGAGACCACCGAGACCGTCCCTGCTGGTGAGAACACCTCCGTTATCACCACTGTCTATGACAGCACCTCCACCGTCTACACCACTGAGGTCAAGACCATCACCTCCTGCGGCCCCGAGGTTACCAACTGCCCCGTCACTGCTGGTACCCCCGCCATTGTCACTGAGACTGTCGCCATCTCCACCACTATCTGCCCTGTGACTGAGACTCTTACCGGCGACAAGCCTGGCCAGACCAAGCCTACTGAGGGTGGTGACAAGCCTGGTTACACTCAACCTGCTGGCGAGAAGCCTACCGGCGACAAGCCCACTGGTGACAAGCCTGCCAAGACCACCGAGGGCTCTTCCCCCAACGCCACGACTGATGTCCCTGAGGAGCACACCACCATTGTCACCAGCTACGACAGCACCTCCACCATCTACTCTACTGAGGTCAAGACCATTACTTCTTGTGGTCCCGAGGTCACCAACTGCCCTGTCACTGCCGGTACTCCTGCTGTTGTCACCGAGACTGTTGCCGTTTCCACTACCATCTGCCCTGTCACCGAGACCATCACTCACAAGGCTCCCAAGCCCGACAAGACTGGCTCCGACGAGAAGCCCGAGGCTACTGAGGCTCCTAAGGATGGTTACAACGTTCCCGATGTTGTCCCCAGCTGCTTGAACACCTTCCTTGACTACGTCGCCGACTGCAAGGACAACACCGACGCTGCCTGCTACTGCCCCTCCAAGGATTTCGTTTCCAACGTCTTCGAGTGCCTCTACGCCCACGCTGAGAACGACGACACTGTTGCCCAGGCCGTCTCCTTCTTCCAGGGTATCTGTGCTCCCTACGCCGGTGAGAACCCTGCTATTGCCACTGGTGCCGACTCCGTCACTGAGCACATCACCGTTACTGGCACCACCATCATCACCTCTGCTCATTACACCACCGTCGTTGTTGCTACCACCATCACTGAGCCCGTTGTCGCTAGCGGTACTCCTGTTGAGGGATCCTCCACTGTCAAGACCATTGAGACTGAGATCGTTGTCCCCGAGGTTGGCTTCACCTCCGGCCCTGCTGGTAACGGTCCCATTCCTGCTCAGACTGCCCCTGCTACCGCTCCCGCTGCCGGTACTGAGGCCCCTGCTCCCGGCTACGAGGCTCCTGGTGCTGGTGAGACTCTCATCACTGGCAAGCCCGCTGTCGGCACCGGTGGTCTCCCTGCTCCCACCGCTACTGGCGTTCCCGTGACTGCTGGTGCCGCTCGCAACGGCATGGGCATCGCCGCTGCCATCCTTGCTGTTGCCATTGCCCTGTAAGGGTCATGATGCGCTTCGCACATCTCTGTTTTTCCTTGTTGTTTATAGATTAGGTCTTGGTACCTGAGGCGGAACCTGTATGTATGCTATGTACACCCGCACCCGAGATCGCTTGAGCTTCCAGGGAAGTTAGACAGCGCGCTCATCCAACATGTATCATTCTTACGATCCTTACGAACTATGCATTAGTGTGGAAACTTGGTGCTGACCAGATCCTCATGTGACATCAAGTCTGGAGGTCGAAGAAAAAAATGAAGTAGAAAAGAAAAAGAGCAAGGGAAGTTACCAGTTGAGCCGAGATGCACAGAAGCATATATACCCGCTGGCTGGTTGTTTAATGTTAATATTGACTTATTTTTGTTTGAATCAATCCCCAATGCTCGCCTATGTCTGTTCCCATGTGAAGTAGTTGTTTGTGTCTTGTGAAGCTGTGACATCTTGTACATTAGGTGACTCTGAAATAACTTACAGATTGGCACTGGCCTTAAGTGGCTGCACTTCTATCGACTGGCAGTTAAGAGTTGTCTTTAATTATGTTACTTGATGCTTGTGGAAAGTGCCACGCTTAGGTCTCGTCGGCCATGTGAGACCAGACACTAACTTCTCAATCATATTCTTCTAGGTATTCTCTTATAGTGGCCACTTGATGACGCTATGATATAGAACTTTCTTTACCATGTCTTTTTCTATTTCCATATGTCTTGTGGCCATTGGAAATGTCGCAATTCGACCCGGTAGCTTCTCCGATCATGTGCACACAAGAATTCAGGATCAACGACGTCGAAGGATTCGGCGGCGCCACCAGGGTCCAATGCCAAGACATGTTGGCAATTTAAGCATTTCAAGATAATCTAATCTGATCAAATCAATCAGTTGCAGTTGCAGTTGGTGGCAAACATCAGATCGGCGATGCAACACAACCCAGTCTCGATATTGATGAATCTGGATATCAGTTCACCTCGTGGAGTGCTACCATTAGGACACGATACTCCTGAGTGATTGTTCCTATCCAAAGTGCATTCCATGCTCTGCCTCTGGAGGAACGCTCTAGCGGATCAAATCGGGAGGTTCCAAGACTCCATCATCTTGTCAGGCTTTCGATCGGCTGTTGTTCTCGGTCTCTTAACACCAATCTTTTGGTCACAGGAAAGACAAAGCTCTTTTCTTCTTACAGAAAAGACCACAGTAGCTCGGATATGTTGCGATGTTATTGGGAGACAATTCACTGGTCCCCGGCGCCAAGACTCTCTAACTCTACGACAAGGACTTCCCTGGCCCACCTCATGGAAAATGTCACCCGGACGGTCGGTTCCTGTGATGCTAGACAGGTCTAGTATGCATTCATATTGTCTGGAACATTGAACAAGACCCTTCCTCGGGCAGGATCCTACAGAATCAGCCTATCAATCACCGGACCCCCACATGAGTACGACAAGGCAAGTCAAGAGAAAGGAAGATATTGGCCAGGCTGGCCAGGCAGCAGTCAATTCGATGGTTGACATCCACAGTGGGTTCAACCCAGCATCGTCGCCTTACAAGTTCTGGATGGAAGGCTTGTTTCCAGACTGGACGAATAGTTTGCCAAGACGATGAACCGAACACCAAAGGCCCCAGTTAGGTAAGGAATTTGCCTCGATTCTAGTTAATGGTTGGACCACTTCACAATCGACTTTCTTCTGACCGGATCGCCAACAGCTCTACCAGTGAATCCTAGATCAGTTAGACGTGCTTCGGTCTATGGAGCTCCATGCCACTGGGGCAAGGCTTGATTTTCGCAGCGTTATATCACGGTCAGATTGATAAAGGACAAAGAGGAGAGCTTCAGTCGTCCCGCAGAGCCTCGAGACCGGGCCCACGGTCAAACATCATGCTGCGGAATCCCGTTCTAGTGGCTTGCCCATTTCTCTCCGATTGCCTGATGCCAAGACCATGGCTCACGACCTTATTTACGCCAAAAAGCGCCTCCGTTGCCCTTCCTGGTTAGAAATGACCCGAAAACTCATCAGGGCCAAATCGGAGTATGACTTTTCTCATTATCAACCAGCGCCCACTTACCGAGAAATAATCTTGTACGGCCCCACGGCTGGTTATGTAGTGCTGCGTTTCTTTAGACGCTATAGACGCGCTGTTGGTTGCTGGTTGCTGGCTTTACGATCGATCTAATCTGTCTCGCTCGCAATATGACAGGCGACATGCAAGGGAACCCTGGACGATCTCTTTGGCTCTCTCTGTGAGACAAAAATGTCAATGAGCTTTCCTTCGCATGCTTATACCCGGAGACGGACGGATGAGATTGACGTACCGTACAAATGCTACGCCGCACGCTGGAAGGTGAAGGGCGGCCAAGAAGTGCGATCTTCGGTGCTGATGCATGCTGCTTATCAGATTATCAGATGATCAGATATGCGACTAGCGCTGAAAAACTTGCGTTTGGTACTCTTGGGGGTCAACACCAAACGGCGCCATACCGTACCAAGCAGTTGGAGCGACGCCACTCTCGGCCAACTCACCCCGGTCGGTGGGCGGATAGCTTCTGGAAATAAGCTTCATCCAATAGATGATGCTCTCGACACTGCAAGATCTCCAGTTGGCACATCTACGGTGCTATTTCCAAGGGTTAGACTCGTAGGGCCAAGCAAATAGAGCGTGGATGATCGGTGTTAGTGCGTCTTTTTCTCGCCATGCCAGAACCATGGACGTCTCTGCAGCGAGAGGGTTCGTCTCGAACAGGGGCTTGTTGCCGTTGATTGCCCAGGGTCGCAATGAGCTTAATCCTTACCGGCCAGTTATACGTGGGCTAAGGAAGCTCACCCATCGGAGACCAGTTACCGTTTTAGCCTTCCGAAGGATTCGCTCTACGAAATCTAGCCATGGATGATCATCGCCTATCCCGTTCTCAATTCTCGCTCAGTGAGAGCTTCCTATGTAGCCAGAGTTGCAATGAGCTACGATCTCGGCCTGGTAGGGCAAGGTACTTAATGGGTGCTCTCCCCCCTTCAATGCGACCTTGTGGTCCCCTCATAGATTGAGCAATCGTTAAGCTTACTTCTCTCTTTCTTCCCTCGATCCATTGAGCTGATTTGAGCACCTGTTCCCTTTGGAACGATTCTGATACCTCTCGTTCCAATGGCGACTCATACCATGAACGGGCCTGAGCCCGTCAACGAGGTGTCTGTCCCAGACATTGAGAAGGCTCCCGCCAACAACAACATGATGGTCGATGAGGATCTGAAAGACTTCTCCGATGACGAGTTCAAGCAGCAGGGTGTCAGAAAAGCCGAGGCCATTACCAGTGTCTGGACCAAGAAGATGCTGATTGCCACTTTTGTCTTGTAAGTGGTTAGCTTACCTTGCCAGGACTACACTGACGGTGTATTCTCCAGTTTGTTCCTCGTCTCCTTCGTCGATAGTCTGCTCCAGAATGTGCAGAGCAACCTCATTCCATACGTCACTTCAGCCTTCGCTTCACACGGTCTTCTCGCCTCAACTGGCATTGTGGCCTCGATTCTAGGTGCCGTCTGGAACTTGACTCTTGCCAAGGTCATTGACATCTGGGGTCGAGTCTGGGGCTTCGGCGCCATGGTACTCCTGATTGTTGTTGGTATGATAATGAAGGCTACATGCAACAGCGTCGAGATGTATGCTGCTGCGCATACATTCTACTGGGTTGGCCATCTCGGTCTCATCTATGTCATTGACGTTGTTGTCGCTGATACCACGACTCTCCGTAACCGACTGATCATCATGGGTATCAACTACACGCCTACCATCAGCTCAACTTTCGCCGGTCCCAAGATTGCTGAGCTCTTCTTGAAGAATGTCAACTTTCGATGGGCTTTTGGTTCATTCTGTATCATCCTGTTGGCGTTCTGCATTCCCGTCATGGTTATCTTCATCATGAATGAGATGAAGGCCAAGAAGTTTGGCCTTGCTCCTGAGAAGGTACACAACCGCACCATTTGGGAGTCTTTCAAGTATTACTTTGTGCAGTTTGATGGTGAGTTTAATCTTTTGTCAGCTTTGGACACACGGTCTTTTAACATTATTCTAGTTATTGGTCTTTTCCTGACCAGTGCTGGTTGGGCTCTGCTCTTACTTCCTTTCAGCATCGCTGCTACTGCTCCCAACGGATGGGCAACTGGTTATATCATTGCCATGCCAGTCCTTGGTGTCGTTCTGATTGCCAGCTTCGTCGTCTGGGAGAAGTTCTTCGCCCCTGTGCCGTACTTCCCCTTCCACCTACTTGCTGATCGCACCATCTTGGGAGCCTGTCTCATCTATGGTATTATGTTTGCCTCCATCTTCTGCTGGGATACCTATTACGGCTCTTACTTGCAGGTTGTCCACTTTGAAAGTGTCACTACCTCTGGTTATATCCTCAACTCGTTCTCTCTGATGGCTGCTTTCGTTGGACCCTTCGTTGGCATTGCCATTCGATACTTGGGACGCTTCAAGTGGCCTTCTTTCGTCGGTGTGCCGTTCTTGGTTCTGGGTACTGCCCTTCTCATCCACTTCCGTCACCCTGAGACTGCCGTCAACTGGCTCGTCATGTGTCAGCTTTTCAACGGTATCTACAGTGGTATCTGGTCCTTGACTGCACGTATCGCAGTCATGTCTTCTGTCAAGCATCAGGATGTCGCCGTTGCTCTAGCCATCTGGGGTATGTTCGGTGGTATCGGCTCCTCCATCGGTGTGGCTATTGCTGGTGGCATCTGGACAAACATGCTACCCACCGAGCTTGCCAAGCAGCTCCCCGAGTCTGCCAAGAACATGACTGCTACTATCTATGGCGACATCAACGTCCAGCTGTCTTACCCTGCTGGTAGCCCTGAGCGAGACGCTATCATTGCTGCTTATGACTATGTGCAGCAAAAGATGATCTACGCTGGTTGCGCGTTCATCCCTCTCTGTGTCGTCTGCCTCTTCATGTGGAAGAACATTGACATCAAGGAGAAGGATGCCCAAAGCAAGCAGGCCAAGGGCATGGTCTTCTAAGAAGTCTTATGAGATAGATTCACGAAAACATCTCACGAAAATAGGGGCAGGGGATGTATGCATCTCTGGGTAAAGATTAATGAATCGATATAATACAAAAGCTCCATTCGCTTTATAGACATCTCAGCTAGACTTCACTCAATACAATGCAATCGTCTCAGTGCTTAATGAATGTTCGCACTTGCATCAAGATGTTATCACGAATGATTACGGAAACTGCATTAATGCTGATCTATGGTCTCTCCACAGAGTTACTTTATTTTGCGATGGCGTCAGCCCGATGCACAGTATAAGGGCGCGTAGTATGGGCTTTATGGTTTGTTTCTTCTCAAGGTTGGCATGGCCCTGATACTATGAAGCTGGCATTTGACAACATAGGCTTGCCACAAGATCTGGGACGTATGATAAGTTTGTTAAGTGATCTAATAGTCATTAATCGCTCTTCTTCCTTGTAGGAAGCGCATGAATTTCCTTCTCTTTCTCACTCTCTCTATGCACCATGTCATTAAAGCTTGGCTCCCTTCTCCTTGCGAGCCTGCTTCTCCTTGTCTCTCAACAGACGTCGAAGGATCTTGCCACTAGGACTCTTGGGAATGATTTCGATAAACTCGATGCCGCCCTTGAGCCACTTGTGACGCGCCTTGTGCTCTTCGACGTGCTTGTTGATGCTTTTAGTGACCTCCTCGTCGGATTTGCCCTTGGCCTCGGGTGCTCTGACGACGAAGGCCTTGGGGACTTCGCCAGCTCGTTCATCGGGGACTTGGATAACGGCACAGTCGTCGACGAGAGGATGGGTGAGAAGATGAGCTTCGAGCTCAGCTGGTGCGACTTGGTGGCCCTAATAGAGTATGTAAGTGGGTGTGAAATGGCCTGGGGACAGTGAAATCTACCTTGACTTTAATGAGTTCCTTGATACGGTCCACGATGACAAGGTGCTCGATGCCCTTGGGTGACTTGCGAACGATAACCTCGTCGCCTGTTCGCATCCATCGCCCATCACTGTGGTTTACAAAAGTCTCAGCCGTGGCCTTTGCATTGTTGAGATATCCCAGAACAACACTGGGACCTTGGACGTAGAGTTCACCGGGGGTGTTGTATTCCGTAACCTCTCTGCCTTCAGCATCGATGACCTTGGCCTTGATGCCAGGAAGCAGGGATCCAGAGGAGCCGGGATCGATATCGAGTTCGGTAGTTGATGAGACCACGGGTGATGTTTCAGTGAGACCTGTAGAGTTAGTGGCGAGACACGACGCGTGGTTGAAGGGAACGTACCGTAACCTTGGCAGATATTCCAACTGGGCCAGATTTCATTCAAGCCAGAAATTGTTTCCTTTCCGAGGGGAGCAGCACCGCTGAAAATGAAGCGGACAGAGCTGAGGTCGTACTTTTGGCACTCAGCCTTGTGGCTCAGCATTTGGACCATGATGGGAGGGACGAGGGCCATTTGCTCGATCTTGAAGCGTTGGACGGTAGCGAGGAGCATCTTGAGCTCAAACTTGGGCAGAATGACTGTCTCGTCGCCATTGTAGATACCTTAATACAAGTTAGTTCAGTGAGATGTGGAAACAAGGGTGGATGACATTACCCCAATGAGCGACTGGGACGAGGCCGTAAATGTGACTGAGTGGTAAGAGACCAAGCTGAACCTGGGTATCGACTCCCGCTGCTTTTCGACCCTCTGCGTTTTGGACTGTCATTTGCATAACGTTGGCGATCACATTGACATGAGTGATCTCTACCGCTTTCTATAGTTTGTGAGCCGCGTATTCATTTCACCCAAACCTGGCGAGACTTACAGGGAGACCTGATGTTCCACTGGAGTAGCATAGATACGCAACTTGCCTCAAACCTTGGCCTTTGATCCAATTCAGAGGCTGAAGTTCAGGTGCATCCTTGCCCTCCGCAATCAAATCATCGATTGACTTGAAAGGTGGCTTAGACTCGAAGCCGGGCACGGGTAGAAGAAAGATACGATCCTCAGGGATACCGACAGCCTTTGCGGCAGTGAGAGCAGTCTCGAGAAGAGGAACACAAGTGAAAAGGGCGTTTGCGCCGGATGAGCGGAGCTGATGCTCGAGTTCTGGGGCAGAATATGCGGCACTGGCGGGTGTGACGATTCCGTTCAAACGGTGAACAGCATGGGTCATGGTAATGTAGTCGATCTTATACGTTAGTTGGGTTTTTGTGTGACTGAGCTCAAACGTACAGTGTTGACTGAGAATAGCGCCACTACTCTATCCCACTCCGTTCCATCGTGGACAGCATAGCCAAGGCGCTTTGCAAGAGCGCGCGCGAGAAGTTTCTCACGCTGAATCACCTCCTCTGTGGTGTACGTCTTACCAGAGATACCACATGTGAAGGGATTTCTGGACTGAGCAATTGGCTTGCGAGCGTGCTTATCGCTGAAGATGAAGTCTGGGATGGTGATTGACTCGGGAGGTTCTAAGGAATGTGAGCAGAGGAGCTGAAACTGGCGACAGGGTGAGTTTACCGAAGGGCAGGCTAACCGAGGGAGGAGGATAGAAGACCATCTTGAATAGGAATCAGAGGGAGGATATTCAGAGATTAGAGGAAAGAGGGGAGAATGAGGAGAATAGAGGAAGGGGAAGGGGAAAAAAGACGAGGAGCTGAATATGTACTACGTAGTTGGTTCCCTGGTTCTCTCTTCTCCTTGTCGCCTCGGGGGGCTCCTACAAATCTGGGGAAGACCCAATTTAGCGCAGTTTGATTCCCACTATCTCCGCATTAAACCAATCTTGGCCCTATTAGCTACGATTCAAGACCTCGGTGCCAGCCGAGGTAGATTGCCATAGGGTTACGCACATCAAGTTTCGGGGTCAAAGCTGAAGGCGAGGTGCATGTGACTAAAAAATAAGGTTGAGAGTATTTCTTGGTATTGAGTATTTTGAGCTTAGCAGCTTCTGTATGTCTTCTATCGTTGGATTCGTTGCAGGAATTGGGGTGGAGGAAGTGGATCGTATCTTTGATGCCTCGGTACGTGGCTTGCATTGAATTCCGCCCTAGTTCCGCCATGTCCAACGTCTTCCGTTTCGATAAGGAGCGTTGTCCCTCAATGAGAATTCATGTATAACCATAGATTACGACTCTGTTCACGGTTCTCTGGGGAGGTAAAAAAGCTGCATTGTACTATGTGAGCGACTTAAATGGCTAATGCTTATATCTCTGTGGGAGACTCGCCTATGGAGAGCAACACTCTCTATAACTTTCATATGGATCAGCACTGATGGGTAGGTAGTAAATGCTGATATTGAATTAATCTACCAAATGAGACACCAAGCCAGAATCCTTCATCTATAGTCCGCTATTGAATAGTAATTGCTAAGAAAGCCAGCAGACGAGTGCTGGGATTTTAAAGTAAGTTTCGCAGGCAGTCGTAGCATCTCTTTATGATCGGCATAGTCATATGTATCGCACGAAGTAGAGGACCAGGGATAGCTGTCTAGAATAGAATTAGAATCATATCTGAAGGTCTAGGCCAAGAAACTTATAAGGATTCTAATAACTATACTAAAAGCGCTTACTACTTACTAAAGCAGTTAACCTAGCATTCTTATGATCTATGGAATTTATGTCTCTAGATGGTAAGTTACTGGTTTGCCATAGCATGGGATAAGACTTACTAGTAGCCTGCCTTCTTGCTTTAGCTGCTATCAAGACGATTAATGCGTCATATATGTAGCAGTTCATTTGTTCCTGAGAAGGGTCCTGGCCTTAGGAAGCAAGAAAATATAAAACCTATGTCTAAGGTAATAAAATAAACTCAATAAAAGGTATCCTAAACTTATCCTAAGTTTATACTAAATTACCTAAATCTTTCTATTAGTTAGGCTTAAGGTCTTGAGTTTTATTTCCTCCCCTAGACTGGCCGTCCAGTCGAGCATCGGCAGGCGGTGGTAGTCTGAGAACTTACATGGCTACTTTTCCAAACGAAAGTCAAATTAAGCTCAAGTAAGCTTACCGTTGCACGTTTCTTACCCGCGCTGGCGTCCACCAGTCAGGATGAACTCAGATTGCCTAAATAGGGAGATACAATGTTGCCAGATACCGAAATTACTCATCAAGAGCAACTGCACACTTGTTTATGGCTACTGATCACAGACTATCATATACTGCTTTTCGTATGTTGGTGAAATTGACTTCAGCGCCCTAGTTCTGTTGCTTCCCGCCATAACGACTTCGCCCACTGGAACCGACAATTCTCTCAGCTTTAATCCGATCAGAGTTGAAGTTGTCGCCTTTTACTCACCGCTAAGAGCCATCACCCATCAAATTGCGAAATGGGGGTACGATGTAACTCTCTGACTCAGAAATCTGGCACCTCCCTGACGATGCACGGCAGCCTTTGTGAGAGCTTCGAAGAGATGCCATTCATCGACATTCGGGATTCTGCATTCTACAGCAGTGCGCCGATTTTTCTCAAGCGAAAAAGACTCAATAAAATGCCGCGATTACGATTACACAGACACGAGCGACCAATTCTTCATGGATAAAGAGTGTCCCCCGAGATATCCGAAGTCTTCATCCCGCGTTGCGCAAGATGTGGCTGTCAGCTGTTGCGGCACCACGAGCAAAGCACGTTGATCCAACACGACGGGTGCACAAAAAGTCTACATCGAGGTAAGAAACTCTCCGAAAGTATCTCCCGATCGTGAAGCCATGACATGCTGTGCTCCCTTTCTACGGGAACACAGCATACACGCGATGAGGCCTACTACAGCTGAGGCAATTTCCAAGTCATGCCATTCATGAGTACAAGGTGAGATAATGCAAAGATCAAACGCCGCCGTATGCTTCATGCCGCGCATACCCTAGATGCGGTCTATCAATTACAATCGTCATGTCCAAGAGATGTCATTAAAATATGTACAACCATATCTCCCACTACAGCAAGTTGACTCCCAGAGCAAAACCGCCAACGACAGCAAACACCCAGCTGAGGGGTGTAGGCTGCCATGCGGCATTGTCATCGTCATCACCGCCACTACCGGCTCCAGCAGTGACTGTGACGGTTGGTCGACCGCTAAAGGTCTGTGTCGTCACGACGCCTGTAGCACAGTCGCGTTCGAAGTCAGGACATGAGGTGATGGTATAAGTGGTGGTGTACGCAGAGGTAGGGAACGAGCCGCCTGTGCCAGTAGCAGTAGCCGCCTACCCAGGTTGTCAGTTTAATCACGCAAGAGTACGAGGTGTCATGACTTACACGCCCAGTGGCTGTGATATCGGAACTCTTGCACTTGCCAGTCTCACTGGGCACAGCGTCAGAGCCAGATCCAACAGCAACAATGTCCTCATCACCACAATCAGCAGCCTGAGCAAGATGGACCTCCTCGTTATCCCAATCGAAGACGAAGTATCCGGCTCGCAGAACAGAGTCTCCAAGAATCTGCTGGTCGCTGGTAGGTACAAGACCAATGTAGCACGTTCCAGGTCCAAGCTCGAGAATAAAATCGCTGAAGGCAACTTTAATGATCTTGTCACCGAAACCGAAATCAACCGTGCCATCGAGGTCGCGATTTTCGCAGTCGGTCATGTAAAAGCCCTCACCATCGTTCTGGGCATCGAGAGCCTCGAGAATGGGTCGCGCGACCGACATGTGCATGCGGGTGAGAGTGGTTCCAGAGTCGAGCATAACGTTGGAATCAGAGCTCGAGACACGAATGTTCTCTGTATCACCGCCGATAGTGACACCGAGGCTATCCAACTCAACGGCAAGACGGTACTCACCACCCTCACCACGAATGATAGGTCTTGTCTCCAGGCTGCCAATATACTTGCTGCGATCAATACCGCCATAGATCAAAGCACCTTCGGTATCATCCGAGTGTCGCAGATCAAGCGCGAACACACGACTGTTGATCAGTCCCTGGTCAGCCATGGAAGTGAGCAATAAGCTATAAGGCTCATCGCCGTCGAACCCAGCCCGCAGATCAGGCGCAAGACCCAGGATACCCTGTGAGATACCATTGCTCTCAACCAAAACACCAAAAGTCTGATTTCTCAACTTTGAGTCTCCAAATGTCATGAGATCTGTATAGTATCGGATCGTCGCAGATGTATGCGTCGATGAGTCGGACGCGTCGCCATAGTTGAGTGTCTCGCCACCAAAAGGACCGATGGGTGGTGTCTTTGATTTTCGAGGGTCGTATTGTCCAAAGTCAAGACATTGGTTGTATTGAAGAGCGGATTGAGCTTCTTCGCAGTCGGGGTTTACCCAGAGTTCGTTGGAGCCGGTATCGAGAAGGACTGTGACTTTTTGAGGAGGAGTACCGATTTCGACTATAGAATATCAACAACTGTAGTTAGTAGCTATTAAGAGCATGGCGACATACTGTCTGTCGCATAGAAGAAATCTTTGTTCTCGAGTCGAACGGCTATAGCGTCACCGTCTTGGCGCTTGTCGTGCTGCTTATTCTTGTTTCGCTCCACCGTACCAACGTGCATCGACAGATAACCTTTACCGGCCTTCGATCTCGGGAAGCTAATGGCGTCAACGCTACCGAGCAGGGCTGCGGCTGTAGTTATCGTGGTCCACCTCATGATGACTTCTGTGGTGTTGTTTGCAAAAGGCTACAACGGTTTCTGACATCGTCCCCAGGAGAAGAAGAGAGGCTGCCTCGTCTTTAAACTAACAACTCCAAGGCCCCCAGTGGCGTTTTCCCTGCCTACCTCATCCCCGGGCTGTGCCTTGGTTGGTGGATGTGCTAGGATCTAAAAGGGACGGAATTAGCGGGATGTGCTTGGCTGGTGGTCTTGGCGTTTGCTTAGGCGTTGGGTAATACGGTACGGCTGAAAAGTCCTTGACGTACGGAGTAGGGGTTTTGGACCTGCATAATTGGGCTTTGGGGCGTTGTTTTGCGCATAAGATGGCTCTGTTGTGTAACATGTTTCTATTCAGAGCATGTCTTCTGCTGGTGAGTCTCTTCTCCCTGCCTAACAAGAGACAGCGAATATTGGTCTCTATGCAACAATGCCTTTCTTTCTTTATGTTGAATCAGAATGCCAATTCAGGACTCGCTAGCCCCCCATGTCTCACGTTACAGATGTGATCCATTCAGCTTGGCTCATTTATCATGACTCCGCCTCTCTTCCTAGCAACCAGTCTAACCCCAACCAAGCAGATCTTCGGTCATTTCCCAATGAGACTCGCCGTCTTCCTCATCACAAGAAACACGGCAATCACTGTAGTGTCTTGGCCAGTTGAAGGATGCAGTGCAGTAAGAGTAATAGGGCTAGCATTCAGCTTAAAAATCAGAAGGGTAGCCGGCTTGCGCGGCCTTTTGTAGTGGATGATGTCTTTGAAGCTCGATTGGGATTAGGGATCTCAGCCCGTGGCGACTTTGTTCCTTGGCTCTGCGCCTTGTGCCACAGTTGAAAGAACGGCAGCAACGGGCATTTGGTAGAATGAGAGAGGTAGGCTTGGGAGAAATACGACCTGTTGCATGCTTATTCTCATAAAGTGAAACGTTGTATGCAAACGAATGAAGCGATGGGGCACACAATCGAGCTTGACCCTGTTGCTTGTGGAAATTAAGCTCACGGAAGCCGATTCTTTATGGTTGCAAGAATTAAACGATCGGAAGTTTATCTACAGTAACGTTCGGTTGATCTCCCACCTCAGTTCTCGAGCATATCCTGGCCTGCCACTCGACAATCAGAGTTTTGTTACCCGAATGTACTGGCGTGTCTATGTTTCACTTTATTTGCGCTGATGACTCTCAGCCCTGGCGTGGAATCCTTGTTCGCGATGCCGATGTACCTAGGGTAGGACATCATGACTTGTTAAGATTTGATTGCATTGATGGTGAGCAAGCCATGTACAACGATGTTCACGCTTAATGATACGCAAGCCACTTGGCTACGGTTCTTAACGGGCGGCCTCATTGTAATTTAATCTTACAGGGCTCTCTTGGACCGCAGATGGGACGTTGAGGGTTACCTATCTTCCGTTCTCATCCTTATGTCTCTGTCTCCAACTTTCATCAAGTCGTT
>JABSTL010000591.1:0-19563 GCA_013759095.1 Fusarium sp. NRRL 29148
CTTCAAGTCAGTGCAGTCGGCGATTTAGCCAACTACATGATCCCCGGCAAAGTCTTCAAAGGCATGGGCGGCGCGATGGATCTCGTCGCCAACCCTGACAATACCAAGATCGTCGTCGCCACCGAACACTGCGCCAAGGACGGCTCGTCAAAGATCAAGCAGCAGTGCACGTTGCCACTAACAGGCGCACGTGTGGTAAGCACCATCATCACGGATCTGTGTGTGTTTGAGGTAGATCGCGAGCAGGGTACGCTCACGCTTACAGAGCTTGCGCCGGGGGTTGGTGTGGATGAGGTTAGGAGGAAGACAGATGCGGACTTTTCGGTGGTGGATGATTTGAAGCAGATGGAGTGATACCATAGAAGGGGTTAATGAACTTTTGTGTAATGAACTTTTGTACAAGGCAATGAGGAATATCCGTGGGTGTACTTTTGTGTAGTGGGTGGAACTTTTGGAGATTCGTCATTGAATCCTGGCGGCTTGGAATAAAGTTGGCTCCGCTGCGGGGAATAGATTAAGGTTACGAGTCTATTTGGGACGATCGGCAGGGCGCTTCAACCGTTTCTCACGCCATTGATACCTTGTTATAGCGAACATGACCGCCAGTGCCGATGGGGAAGGTCCTGTTTAATTTGCTGATCATTTTCTGCGGTTGTCAAAAGTTTGCCCGATGTTAGAATCGCCAAGAATGAGGAGGTCATTTATATAGCAGTGCTGCCTTGCAGATAGTTCAATCGACACGCATCAATCATGAGGTACTCTATCGTTTCTCTCCTCACTCTCGCCTTGGGCGCTTTTGCTGTGCCCAAGACGGAGATCAAGTCTTATGATGGCTACAAGGTCTTTCGTGTAAACACCCACGGCAAATCCGCCATCAAAGAGAAGCTCACGCCCGTGACTTTCGACGAGTGGGAGCATGGCTACCAACACGTTGACATTGTCGTCGCGCCCAATGACATCAGCGCCTTTGAGAGTCTGAAGCTTGACTACACCACTCTGCACGAAAACCTCGGCACTTCAATCACGGGCGAGAGTGTCTCGCGCAAGAAGTGGAAACGTCAGGCAGATGATGATTCATGGTTCGATGAGTTTCACAACTACGAGGATCACATTGACTACTTCCGCGATTTGCAGGCGCAGTTCCCGAATAACTCAAAGCTTGTGTCGTCGGGCAAGTCGTACCAGAAGAGGAATATTTATGGCCTTCATCTTTGGGGTGATGATGGTCCTGGGAAGCCTGCTGTGCTTTATCATGGAACTGTCCATGCCCGAGAATGGATTTCTGGTCCTGTAAGTTTATTGCCGCCTCATTGACTTCGTGGCTGACCGTTAGACCCTCGAATACATCACCCTCCAGCTCGTCAAGGGCTTCAAGAGCGGCGATGAAGATGTCCAGACTTATCTGAACAAATATGACTTTTACATCTTTCCCTTTGTCAACCCTGACGGCTTTGTAAGTTCTGCACTCACTCACATTGACATTTGCACTTAAACTAATTGTTAGGTCTACTCTACCACCGCTGATCGTCTCTGGCGAAAGAACCGTCAACCTCCTCCCGCCACCACAGCCAATCAATCATGCTATGGTCGCGATATCAACCGTAACTGGGAATTTGGCTGGGACTCCAACAAGCGCGGTGCTTCCACAGATCCCTGCTCCCAAGTCTATCGTGGTGAAAAGCCCGCCGACACCCCAGAGAACCAGGGTCTCGACAAGTTTGTGCGTCAGCTCCGCGACACCGTGGGCATTGCGCTGTACATCGACTGGCACAGCTATGGACAGTATATCCTCTCACCTTTTGGATACAAGGAGGATCTTTACGCACCTGAGCTTGGAAAGTGGACCAAGGCCGCTGCGTTGGTTAGTGAGGCTATTCGCGAGAGCACAGATGATCACACGACGTATACTTTTGGACCTAGCGGTGCTGTTTTGTATGTTACCACTGGTGCAGCTCCTGATCATGTTTACAGTGTTGGAGGAGCCAAGTTCTCGTATACTATTGAACAGCGCGATACTGGTGAGAATGGGTTTGTTCTCCCGCCGGAGCAGATTCGACCGAATGCTGAGGAGCAGTGGGCGGGCCAGAAGGTGCTGCTGTCGTTGTTGGATGAGACGTTTTTCGATGGAAAGGGTCCTGCTCTTTACCAGGGACAGACTTAGATGGGATTGAGTCTCTATTTCTTGTATATAGTTCAGAAGCCAATTGAAGTGGCGGAGGACGCATCAGGCCGGGCTGCTTCGCCGTTGAACCTACGGCCATTCCAAGATCAGACCGTTGCAAGGCTTCATCGTATAAACTCAATTGCTTAACTATCAATTATACTTCTATATTCTATCACAGCTTCGAATCTCTACCCGGCGCAAAGCTGCTTCCACCAATGGCCTCAACAATCTTATCCACCGTATTCAAGATCCAATGCCCACCCTCATCACTCGCCAAATACTGCACCGCCTCTTCACTCTCCCCATCTTGATCATTCTTATACGACCCATCCTCAAGCGCCTTTCTCAATCCAAACACATGCGACAGCACTTGTGGCCCAACACCAGTCTGCGCACGTAGACAAGAAATAGCAATCATGGACGTATGCACCCGCCCAAGACTAGCAAGCGTATCGCGCTGCGGAGCAGGAGGATCGGAGAGAAGAGCAGAGTAGTGACTGCTGAGGATATAAACGGGTAAATCGGGATGCGCCAGCGCCAGCTTCTCGAAGAGCTTATCCTCGTAGGGCCTGTAGATCGAATCCCAGAGTCCGCGACCGCGCGCTAGCGCCTCGTCGATGTTTTGCGACGTCGGTTGTCGGCTTGGTTTCGTGGAGAGTTTGGATGTTACGTCTTCGGGGAGCGATGCGTGGAAGGCGTTTAGGGAGTTGATCGTTCGTGGGATGCCGTTGAAGCTGATGCACTTGAGACCGACTTCTCGGATGAATTCGGCATTCTGGACGGCAGAGTTGGGATCTTTTGCGGACGCGACGCGATGAAGAACGGGTAATGAATCGGGAGAATTGAGTGTAAAGGTAGCAGCAGCCTAAGTTATCAGTATCACAGCCAATTGATACCACAATTTTGCAAGACGTACAGAGACTGTTAGCCACGACTTTGGACCGAGGTTCCTAATCGCAGCATCATTTGCGATGGCCTCATACAACTCCTGGACTTGCTTCGGCGCAGGACGAGGCCCTGGCTTTGCAAAGGGCGCATTAATTAGCGCTTTCAGCGACGTAGATAGCTTGGACATGTCTGCTTGTTTCTCGTTTGACATTTCTTCTTTCTGCCGAGGATGTACTGACGCTTTTGTGAACAATGACGATCATGGGCGGGAGTCAGAGTTGGAGACCGACGGATCGACCCACCTTTTCTACGGGGTTCAGAATGGCCAAGCGGGCGGAGCTAGATTTGGAGGCCGAGAGTAAGTGTAAGTGTACAAAACTATGAGATGGAAGGGGATTGTGAGGAGTAGATCATAGTGAAATATTGTTGAAATGGGCTCTGATAAGAAAAAGGAGCCTTTTTGGCTTGGGTATGTATTTTTGTGAGAGGTGTGAATATGGCTGACTGTTTGTAGCGGCGCTGCAGCTTGCATGGCTGTTTGCTTCAGTATGTTTTCCTCAACGATGGAGAGCTTGACTAACATGGATGTGAAGCCCACCCTCTGGACCAGACCAAATAGTAAGTTTCTCAATCAGCACTTGCACCTCCAAGCTAACAAGTTAGTCGCATGCAAGTCCTCAAAAGCAATGCCTCCATGCTCAACGTCCTCTACCGCTTCGCCGCACGAGACGGTAAGCTCTGCCACCTTTATAACGCCCACCCACTAATTATCAGGCATCCCATCACTCTGGAACGGTTTATCAGCTTCCATCCTCCGTCAAGGAACATACTCAACCGCCCGTTTCGGCTTTCACACTTACTTCTCAGATAAACTGAGCGGATACACTGGCAAGAAGCTCTCAGTCGCGCAGAACATCGCTTGCGCTGGTGTAGCAGGTGGTGTAGCTGGTTTAGTCGGCAACCCAGCTGAAGTTGTTCTCGTGCGTATGTGTGCGGATGGCGCAAAGGCTCCTGCGCAGCAATTCGGATATGCTCATGCTTTTGATGCGCTGGCGAGGGTTTATAGTGAAGAAGGGATGAGGGCGTTTTGGAAGGGTATTGCGCCGAATATTGCGAGGAGCGCTTTGATGAGTGAGTTTTCTGCGCCATAAGTGAGCGTTGCTAATAGGTTTAGATGTTTCTCAGATCGCTACGTAAGTTTGCTGCTTCTGTGAGTGGCTCGACTAACAATTCAGGTACGCCTCCGCCAAACAATACCTCGTCAGCAACGGTTTTGGAGATGATACAAAAACACATGCCATCTCGTCTCTAGCCGCTGGAACAATGGCTACAACTCTATGTGCTCCCGCAGACGTCCTCAAGAGTAGGATGCAATCTAGCGCTGGAAAAGAAGGCCTCGCTCAAGTCCTGAGCACGGGTCTTCGCGAAGAAGGCCCACGATTCCTTATGAGGGGCTGGACACCCGCTTGGTTAAGACTTACGTACGTCCCTCGCATCTCATGTTGAGTTAAGCTGACTTTCTAGACCGCATACTGTCTTGACTTTTGTCTTCATGGAGAAGCTTCGACAGCTTACGTCGATAGATTGGTTAGCTGGAATTAGTGCAGCTGAGAAGGAAACCCTCCGATGAGAAACGCGTTCTGGATTTATTGAGATTGATTTGAGCAAGTAACTTGTTTATTGATTTATGTAGCAATCATATACCAACTTCAGGCCAGTAAAGCCATTCGAAATTCGTCATGTCCTCCCATGATAATCCCCCAAACGAAGGCTCAAAATCGTTACCTGGCTGATTCAGCGCCTGAACGATCTGATCATCAGACATAGCTGAGAACTGCAATGGTTCAGGCCACAACGCCTGCTGATCCAAAAATCTCGGAGTCGTAATAGGCGCTTCATTAACAGTCGGCATCCTCGGGTCCGATATACCATCCCCCGTCGCAGCTCTTCTCACAATCTGCTTGAGGTATTTCCCATACTTGATGGAAAGACCATTACGATGCCGCGTGACTTTTCCGATCCTTTCGAGCACCGTGGCAGTTTCGTCGATGAGGTTGCGGACGCTTGGGGCGAGGGCTGAGCCACCGGTTGCGTAGGAACTTAGTGTGAGGGCGAAGCAGGCTGCGAAGGATATCATGATGGCTGTGTTGTTTGGCATGGACTGGAGTTGGGATTCGCCTTGGATTGCGGCTCGCATTACGTTGAGGGCGGATGAGAGACCGGCTGTGTGGAAGAAACGGCGGACTTCGAGGGGTGCTGTTGGGTGGTTTATTACGCCGCCGTAGATAGATAATCGGGTATGTGTGACGAGAATTTCGACGTAGGGAGGAAGATGGCGATCTGATGGTCAGCGCGGTCTTTGCAGAGAGGCCATATATCTTACCTGGTCCTTTTCCGATCGATACTCCCCATTCTGTGTACCACTGGTCAAAAAACCGTTCGATTGACCCTTGAATTCTGCGACTGTTAGCTGTGTTATTGACTTTGGTGGCATACGTACGATTGCGCGATTAACGATCCATCACTAGACGCCATCTGAGATCCATCGCAAAGGGCCCGAACAGTAGCAAAAAGCGCATCAAGATCCCTTCTCAGGACCGCCATGGAAACAAGATGACCATCAAGAGGATCCGCATATTCAGAACGATGCCAATTATCACAATCTTTCAAAGATCTCGTCATCGGCACTGAAAACGGTCTCCCTCTGGCCAGAGACATTCCTCGCTCTAGTACAAACAATGAAAGCCAGCATCGTTCGCGATTTCGAAGAAACAGTCTTCCCTTTTCTGACCATGGATCGATGTCGGGGAATCCATCCATTGCAAGAGCTGCTCTTGGGTCGAGACAGTCACCCCTTGCTAGGCCGATACCGGACCCTGAACCAACCATTTCTGGTGAGATGAGACTTTTGTGAAGTGACAAATCTGTAGCGACTGTGTTGGCAATAGAGATGTAAGTACACGTCTCGTCATCAGTCGAATGCTGGCCCGGAAACATCCATGGAATATTGACCATAAATGCAAGTACGATTTCAACTGATCTGTATCGGTTTACCATGACCCTATGCGCAAGAGTTCTAGCATGGTTCGATAATCGTTTTGAGAGGGCTGCTGCTGATGGCATGAAGAGTGCAGAAGCAGCCATGATAGACGTGTAAAGAAACGCTGATCTTGAGCGTGTGAATTCAACGGTGTATATCCTCGGATCAAGACCCCATCGTGTATGCGCCAGATTGCGATGAAAGCTACGCGGTTAGCACGCGCCAAACATACAGTAACAAACTCACAAGTTAAAGAGCTTATCTGCTTCCTCCTCAGACACAAGCCCCAGAGAAACAGGATCAACATCAGGTCCAACGTCGAGGTGTACTTGCGCCGGCGCAAAGAATGCCTGAATTTCATCCTCCGTCTGACCCTGCGTACTAGCCGTATGCGCCTGTATAGGAGAATTCCCATGCCGCGACTCAGGTGACGGTTGAATATACGATGCCCTCGCGAGAAGCTGCAGCGGATTCTCTGCATCGTCGATAGCAAGACTCTGTTGCGTCCTCTGAATAAAATCAGGCATCGCTACAGGATCTTGCTCCTCCTCCTCTTCCGAGTATGCATCTTCATCGCCATCGCCGCTGACACTGTATCCGCGAGTCGCGTGTTCAGGTGTATTAGCATTGCTGAGCAATTCCTGCAAATGGTTCAGAATCCTATCATCTTCGGGATTCTTCTGCGACGCTGATCTGGCGCGTTTGACAGCCTGGTCAATCTGATACAGCGCCTTATCCAACCCCGTTCGTTTACTGACAAGTCAGCATTGAATCTCACAACAGGCAACAAATGAGGGGGCGCTTACTTCTTAATACCCTTTTGCCGTCCGGGATGATATGCGGGACGCACACACTCGCAGTCAAGCTGTATGCACCTCCTGCATCGTTCCTGGTGAGGTTTCCAGTCGCATTTGATCTTTGAGCGGCGACATACGAGACAGGCTGCTTGTCTCGGACGCGGCGAATCACCAGACTCGAGCGGGGATGTCTGAGAGTCAGAGTTCCGCCCCGCCATGATACGGAGGTTGTTCTGTTACCGATGATGGGACAGCGCTCGATGAGGTGATGAGAAACAAAGTTGGGTAACGTAACGGGGGAGAATTGGGGGGACTCAGTTGGAGAGGCGGAGACGTTTCCGACTTGGAGCTCGAGTCAGGTCGTCGGAAAGATACATGATTGGTCAGGATTTAAGCTTCCGATATTGACTCGCGAAGAGGAGATGTCTTCAACGGTTTCACTAATACCCATGATTAAGATTATGCATAGTTGTTTGATCCTATCGATAAGGTATATTACTTGCAGATACAATGCATTATCCACTGAGAATCAAGATATCATGTCGCCATCGACCCTGTCGAGCACGAAATGAACGGACGATCGCAAAAGTGGAAATGGCCACTGACTATATCGTCGGGCAACGAGCGATTCTAGCCTGATTCGGAAGAGTTGAGCAATTAACCTGGTATCAAATCCACAATTGATACTCCATTGATGAAAATCTTGTAAAAGAATGGCGATATGAGAGGGGTTTATAAGAGGTGAGCCTTAGAATCATTCTTGAATTGAGTTTGAGTTTGAATGTCTGTGTGTCAAAATGTCGTCCAACGCTGTGATCGAATCTGGCAGCGATAAAGATGTCAAGGATGTCACTGAACAGAGCATAGAACAGTCCAAGCCTGTAACTCGCTTTACTCGCTGGTACCGCAGTCCATTATTCAATGTTATAATCGTTGGTTTAATCTCTTTCACCCAACCAGGAATCTGGAATGCCCTCAACAGTATGTTTTACCATTTGTTCGCTTTACATCGCTGACCATTGTAGATACCGGCGCTGGTGGTCAGCAGGAACCATACCTTGTCAATGGTGCCAACTCGCTCACTTTTGGCATCATGGTCTTCGGGTGCTCCATCTTTAGTATCCTGGCCAATAAGATCGGTCTGAAATGGGTTCTTGTTATCGGTACCCTTGGCTATGCACCGTATTCTGCGGCGCTTTACACCAATAACAGATATGGTGTTGAGTGGTTTGTTCTGCTTGGCGGTGCTACTTGTGGAATTGGTGCTTCTGCCCTTTGGGCTTCGGAGGGTGCTATTGCTTTGGGATATGGTGATGTCAAAGATCGTGGAAAGTTCAGTAAGTGATATTGCCTGTTGGTGAAGTTGCTGTACTAACCCTTGTAGCTGGGATTTGGCTTGGTCTTCGTGAGCTCGGTCAACTCATTGGCTCTTCCATCCAGCTCTCACTCAATGTCAAGTCTGGAAAGAGAGGTCGTGTTGGATACACCACTTATCTCGTCCTCATCGCTCTCCAATGCCTCGGTCTTCCTCTCGCCCTTCTCATCTCACCTCCCAACAAAGTCATCCGACCTGACGGCTCCAAGCTACCTCACACCCAAACCAACAAGAGCATCAAGGAACAATGTAGACGCTGGGGCGCTCTCATCAGGCGCAAGCAGTTCTTCCTTTTGATCCCCATTCTCGTAGGTTTCAACTGGAACAGTACTTATCTGGGCATTTATCTCGTCAACTACTTTTCCGTCCGAGCTCGTGCTCTGGCGTCGTTGACTTCGGGTATTGCTGCTACTGCTGCCAATATCTTCTGGGGTTGGTTCTTTGATCTCAAGTATTTCAGCCGACCTCAGCTTGCTAGAATCACATGGGTGTTCTTGGCTGTTACTATGACTGCTCTGTTTGGTTGGCAGTTTGCTATGGAGCTGGAATATCGTAGCGCCAACCCTGCTGTGACTCTCGATTGGGATCTCCCCGGCTTTGGTCGTGGATTCGCCGTGCAAGTTCTTCTTCGGTAAGTTCACATCTACCTATATGTGAGGAAAGAAGTGCTAATAAGCTAGTTTCATGAACGAATCCCACTACATGTTTGTGTACTGGATCATCGGAACTTTCTTCGAGGATGTAGAGACCCTGACTCTTGCTGTTGGTTTGGTCCGGTCTTTCGAGTCTCTTGGGTCATGCTTGGCATTTGGTGTTGGTGCTGCCAAGGTGCCATCTCTCACCAACCTCATCGTCGCCTTTGTCATGTTCTGCATCTCTCTCCCTTCAACATCCTTTGCTGTTTTCCTTGTACCTGAGCGCCCGGCAAACCATGTGCTTGACAAGGATAACGAGTCTGAGGAATAAGGTTATGCTTCATAGCTAGGCTTAAATAACATTTTGAGACTCTTCCATTGTGCATTACGAGTCCAAAGTTCTCTAACTCGTAATCAATTGACGGTGGATCCAATCGATCTTGATCACGATGCAGGGTCGCGGCGCAAGGCCCTGCTGGATGGATAAGGAAGTCGTTTAATTACAAGCCAGTCCAGATAGGAAGTTGACAGCGCCCGAGAAAGCGCCAGGAAGCCAAGAAAGTATATACTTGCCAAGCCAGCTGCGCCGTGATATTCCCGGGGACATGGGGCGCAGCATAGGGCTGAAGATCTGAGCACATGAGACGGCAGACAAGTCAAGCATTCGTGATACCTAATCCCTGTATGCATAAAGCCAGTTCAACGAAGAAATCATGACCTCCTCCGAATCCCGATATCGTATTGTCCCATTCTTAAACGATCGAGCCAGTCCTCGCACCTTGTGCTGCAAAGGAGTAATCTTTCTCAACAGCAGAAACTTGCGAAGAAGTTGAGCAGCGGTAGCAAAAGCTCCCAAAACAGCACCAATTTTGAAAAAGACAGATAGATCGTCTAGCGAGGTGACATATGGCAAGGTGAAGCAAAATGCCGTCCTATGCTTGTAAGAAATAAACCTAACAGTGCCATGATACGTACCATGCAACGATGAGTGGAGATACAGCCTTGATATAAGGCCGCTTCTGTCTTTTGATGTTTTTAAGAATGCCGTCGAGCTTGACAAGATCTTTCATAGCGTTGATTTGTGAGAGTTGAGCACTCTTATCTGCTTCTGAGCCTCGGAGCAGAATAGGGCTGGCACAAAGTCCAGGAACATCATCTTGGCTCTTTCCATGTCTGGTGTACTCGAAATATTCCTTTAGGTAGCCATTTACGGATTTTCTGCAAGTTTCAAACTGCCGAAACACGTCGCTGTCATGTTCGATCGGTGACCCTTTTGATAGTGGCTGAATGGTGATTGCCGCCCCCTCAATGTAAGAGCTGGCCATGTTGTCTTTGACTCTTTGAATATTTCTAGTTCTTTGGTTTACTTTCAAACTTGTCCTCTGTGGAAACAGAAATGAAAGCGTGCCCTTTAAATACGATCCGATGCAAGCATGAGTTGAGAATGACCAGAAATCAACAGAGTTCATGCATGTTGATTGGCTGTATAAAGAACAATAGCTCGTTTGGGCTCATAGTTAGGTTGGATTTGATATTATTGTCAAGCCAATGCAAAGTGGCGTCAAACTAGTCGCAGAAGTGCGGATGTGCGTATAACGGTAGAAAACATCACCAGTGCTATGATTGAAAGAAATTCGGAGAACTTGAGGCAATAGTGTTCTAACTTCTCCTTAAAGAGTGTCTGCATAACTCTAGACAGTTTCCATTTTAATAACCCTGCGAATTGGGATAACTTCTGCAGTTGAAACGTGCTGGGCTGATAAGTTACCTTCCAATCGTTCTATTCGGCCAACAAAGACATAACATGTCTGTGCATTTGATGGATCGCGTGCATTGACCCGATGACGCGCTGAGTTCTATACTTCACAAGAATTCAAGTTGGATAGATGTGCACAGTATGTAAAAATATGTTCATTAGTTCTGCTAAAGGTATCAATCAACTATCGTCATCTACAACGACCTATCGCTCGGACTTTCAGATCTCATCTGAGTCGTAACTTGCGTCTTGTTAAACTTACTCTCCCCATTGACAAGACTCTGCTCATCATTCTCACTGTACTGCACATGGAACGTCCTCTGCAACTCAATGCCTCCATGCTCAGGCGTATGTATAGAGTCACCTGTGTGAGACGGTAACTCCACGCGAGCACGACTTCGACTCATGATATGTGATTTCCTTCCATAATGTTCTCCGTAGTTGTTGTACTTGCTCGAATCGTAGGATGAGCCTCCAAGAGAGGGGAACAGACGGACGAGAATGACTCGTAGAGCAGGCATAGATGCGCAGATGATACCGACGTTGATTTCCACGGTTGACCAGATAGAGATGTCGGTTTGGTCGTATGTTGGGTTGCGAGATGAGCCGAGATCGACAAGGAATTGGAGACGAATGATGCTCACGACGGTGACACTGAAAGGTTAGCCAGGCTCATTGAAATTCATGGATGGCTTACAAAGTTCCGACGATAAACATGGCAGCGACACCAATCTTCTTTTTCCAGTGCAGTTTGAGTTTTCGAAGATACCACATCGGAACTGCAAGCATCCATACATCCACAGCAACACTGATAGATGCATTGGCCCAGCCGATAGCAGTCGAGTTAATGCTGATACCGTTAGCCAAGTCCGACAATCACGATTATCAACATACCATGTCCCCTTATGCTCTCCATCCCAATTCAACCAAAAGTAGCTCACAGGCGTACACTGAAACGCCGCCAAAAACATAAACAAAACACCAAACACGCTATTGAAAATAATAGTCCCCCAAAGCAACTTCTGCGCATTCCCCGGAAAGATCCTCAGGTAAAAGAACAACAACGACGTCTTGAGCAGCGAAACCTGCGCAAAGTAGAATATCTCCAGCAACCAAAAGTAAAACCCAAACTGTGTGATGTCATCAAACTCTAGCGTCCAGATATCGCGGCCCTCTCCGTGCCCGGCGGTTCCGTGGATGTTCATGGCGGTTGAGGGCATGCCGATGAAGAGCGTGAGCACGATGAAGAGGTCGTCGAGGCCGAGTTCGGTCTTGGTGAAGAAGAATTTGGACCAGAGACGCAGGGCGGTTGCGACGCCGGATATCACGCCGAGGACGATTGTGACGTTGATGAAGATGGGGGTCTTGTCTCGCACGGGGACTTCGCAGTATGTGTATGTCATGTTGAGCGTTGCTGTTCATGTTAGAGAGGTGATGGTAGAGGAGGGTTGACGTACTCAGACTATCTCTGACGTGACATGCTTGGGCGGCACATGCTTCTGCTGTCTGGATGATGACTTGTGTTGAGCACACGCACTTCACATCGGTAGAGTTACAGTCCGACTTTTTGATGGCATCTTCATAACAAGGAGCCTTTGACGTTAGCACGAACAACCCAATTGACGGGCAAACTCACTGCACAGGCAGGCAGATCGGTCAACAACTCTTTCGTTGCATTTTGTGCCGCTACCAGGGGCACAAAGGCCACCAGAAAAGGCACAATCCACTTCATATTGATCGACAAACGTTTTGCAAGGAGGATGACCCGCGTGTGCGGACCCCAGGGGATATTTAACAGATTTGACTTTGGGGCAGAAGTATGGGTTCTCTCTCTTTAAACCTGGGCCTTACAGTCATCGTCTCAAGGGATCAGCAGCGCAACCCCACTGCGCTCGTCCCGTCAATTTGGAAGCAAGTTGAAACATGGATGATCCGGATTCTTCCAGATACAGCGTCACATCGCCTACAGGGAGGGGGCTAATAACATTAGTGTATTAATTGGCGCAAGCACAGCGTTTGTTTAGAGTATCTCGTAATGTGAACTGTCTGTCACTGGGAGCGTAATTTAGTTTTGGGCTGAAATATCAGGTACCGCACTGATCGGCATGGGACTACCGGGCTTCGGTAACCTCCTCTTTTGGTGGTGAGTGAGGAAAAGAGACCGGAGTTTCAAAGTCGTGGGTGAGGTCCCCAATTCTGGAAGGTCGTCTCACGGGTTTAGTCTAGAGCAAAAGATCCTTGACAACCAAATCAATCAATCAGCTTGGCATGTGCCAACGGCCCGATCCCTGTCTTGCCAAGGATTGGTTGGGCTGTAGACGAAGATCATCTCGAGATTTGGCTCTAAATGTGAGAATGGAAATGATCAGCAAATCACTCTCTCTTGAAGGCGCTCAACTTCGAGTCAGCCAAATGCATGATTTCTGCAACGGAATCATTCCGTAACAAGCCCCTTTATTCCTGAGTTTTCTGTGCTTCATCAGAACTCAAATCAGTCTGATAAAACTCGGGTTAGCCTGGTCCAATCCTACCCCAGGTTTCAGCTCAACGCGGCAATTCAACCGAAGACGAGGAAATTTCCAAAAGCTTATCATCAGAAGCAAACATTACATTACCCCGAGCGCGGTCCATTCTCACATGCAATCTAATAGCTTCGGACGATTGAACAGAACGGGTTCGCTCACAGAAAACAAGGTTTCTCGTACTGTTGTAGCGTTTTGCGGAGGTGATCCATTTCCATCCTCGTCTCGGTGAAGGTCCAGACCGCTAGCCTTGTAGAGATTGATAGCTAGTCATGATCCTATGACTGTTACATCAACGGTCACTAGGAATCTGGCAGGAAGCCTTCTGTCATCGTTGACTTGGCAATGATTAATGCCCTCTCCACTTGCGTAGTTATCATTTGACTATAATTATGTCACTTCGCCCGTGGTTTGTTGGTTTTCAATGTTTTGTAGGCCTCCATCGACATGGGTTACTTGCATATTACCCTAGAAATGCAACCTAGACTGATGCACTGTTCACCCCTGGTTGTTTGACAACGTGTTCTAGATTGCTTGCAGGTGTTCCATGTGGTCAGAGCCCCTGCGCCTGTCAGTGGACATGAAGCAGATCTGGTATGCATCTCGCGCGTTTTTTGGCGTTGATACACCTTTTAAGCTACTCTCAGTGATCTGCCGAAAAGCTTTGGCCTCGAAAATACGCAGATTGTTCCTTGATGAAGCAACTTGTCCGGGTGGGCAAGAAGCATATCGCTGCGGGTAGCAGATCTGACGAGTCTGGATGTCTCTTTGGTTGCATTGAAGATTGACGCGATTCAGCACATGACATTATCGTTTCAATGCAACGACAAGGTTACATGTTCCAGTGATTGAGTCATGAACGCGATGAATATCGTTGCATTGGACAGGATCCAAGCTCGACTTTGACATTGCGAAGACTGAGCAATGGTCTCCGAGCACCTGCGAAACTAAAGGGACTATTAATTAACCCATACAGATACCTGACAGCTGCATTCTGATTCGTCGTATAGTCAATCTAGTGAATTGATACCATGGGGATAGTTCGTTATCATCCAGCTGATCACCCCGTGCGCTATCAGCCGTATTCCATCCAATCCTGTAGGCTGTGCACTGTTCTTCATTGCGTTAAGCTTAATCTCATATAGCCTAATCTCGAATATCCTGTCTAGGACAGCAGGACTCATAAATTCGTCTAGACTTTTGACAAATGTCAAAGGCCTCAGCAGATCCTCTCGGATAGCTATGATACTAATCTTGCTCAAAGAGGGCAGTTCGTATACTACAGGTACCTGGGCATCGCTTAACACCAGAGTTTTGAGAAGCTTATTATTTTAGTTTCTGTATATCGTTTCTTTGCCTCAGCGGAGACTCTCTTACTCATTGAGCTGTTTAGGTTGTACTTCATGAGTTCGTGCGTTGAATCCCTTAGGATCATGCCTCGCGCTGAATAAACCTGCATAATTCCTCAAAGTTATCACCAATTTCTCTTTATCAAACAATTTCAAAATTATGCAGACTCTAGTACCGTTCCTGTTTTGCGGAAGAAGCGGCTCGATATCAATCTTCAGACTAAGCTGGGGGCATAACCTCTTCTTTTAGGCGCGGCTCGTAAGTTATCCCTAGAGGCATCTTACATGAATTCTGGTGAGTATGGAATTATATTATTGTCTCTAGCTATCGTCAAGGTGCTTACGCCCAGCCGGACAGAGCGGACTTGGCCGTGTCAATACCGGAATCCTCCCCGAACGCCACACGGGTCCGGATCGTGGGGAAGCGCCAATGTTTGGGTTCCGGGTAGGTATCGCATCTATCCTTTACCTTTCATCGATAATTGAGTGTGATGCGCGTGGGTGAGTTGAGTCCCTGGAGAAGCTTGTCAAGATGTGATGACAATTGCTTCATTGGCCTACCCTAAAGATGGAATAATGACGTCAAGTGGAATCGTTACTTCATACATCAACAGATCAATAACATCACAACATCACGCTGTTCTTCCCATCTTCAATACATGCCTTAAAACCACTCACAATGTCTCTAACACCACTTTCATCTCTCCGCGTCTCCAAGCATCTCATCCCATCTCACAGTCTAATCCCCAATTGCAGTATCCATCAAAAACCCCTTCTTCACTACCACGCCGCCTTCAAACCTCCCATATCCGCATCAAAGATCGAAGCGCACCTAACCTCAATTAACGTAGTAACACCGCAGTGGCGCTACACAATGTACTCCCAAACACACTTCCACAGCACGACCCATGAGGTCCTCTGCATAAGCCACGGCAGAGCCCGCTTATGCTTTGGTGGCGAGGATAATGAGGGGAGGGTTGAGCCGCTGGTGGAAACGGGCGATGTTGTTATTGTGCCTGCGGGAGTGGGACATCGCCTGTTGGAGGATCTGGACGGCGGGTTTGAGATGGTCGGGAGTTATCCGAAGGGCTGTGATTGGGATATGTGCTACGGGAAGAAGGGCGAGGAGGACAAGGTGAAGGCTATCGAGGCCGTGGAGTGGTTTCGGAAAGATCCTATCTACGGGGATGAAGGGCCTGCTACTGAGGTTTGAGTCACGTTGATGGCATTTGCCATGGCTTCGGGAGTATCGAGAGTTAAACTTTCACTACAAGGCACGAGCGGTGGGTCAAATCATGTACTCAACCCATCATTACTATCGTCCATTAATCCATTCCATATACATAACCATTAACCATTAATCCGACCAAGCTTAGAAATTCATGACAAGGGCAGCACCACCGAAGAGGGCACCGAGCGCAATGGCAGCAGTGGCCTGGGCAGCGCCTTCAGTGGAGGTCGAAGGCGACAGGCCTGTGGCCGCAGCTGTGTTTGTGTTCTCGGGAACACCCGATGTGAAGGGGATGTCGCTGACGGAGCTGGCGCCGGAGAAAGCGGCCTCCTGGGTGCTAGCGGTAGGGTTGGCCGTAGCAGAGGGCTTGTCGGGGTTGAGCACACTGAAGATGTTAGTTGGGTTTGTCAAAGCGAGTGGAGTGACTTACGCATCGATGACATGGACGACACCATTGGCGATGAGGACATCAGGGACAATGACCTTAGCCTCGTTGACAAAGACAGTACCGTTGTGGATGACAATGTTGAGCTTCTCACCCTCAGAAGTGGTAAGAGAACCGTTCTTGAGGGTTGAGCTGTAGCCAAGAGTGTTGTTGACAACGTGGTACTTGAGAATGCTCTCGAGATCAGACTCGCTCAAGTTGGTGAGGACAGAACCAATGTTGGCAAAGGCGCTGTTGCTGGGGGCAAAGACAGTGATGTTCTTCTCATTGGTGAGGTTTGTGACGAGCTTGGACTCGGTGAGGGCGCCAGCAACGGCGGAGAGGTTGGCGGCAATGGCCGTGTCGGAAAGGTTCTTGGGAACGGCGAGGACCTTGTTGATGATGTGGATGACACCACCAGTGAAGTTGAGGTCCTGAGTGTGTTAGTGAGTGTAGTGCTTGATCAATTGGATGACTTACAGCCTTGGTGACATTAGACTGTTGGCGGAAACCACTGTAGAAGCTGACGGTATCGCCCATGGCCATAGCCTCGACACGCTGGCCACCGGTGACATTGGCGTAAGTCGCGTTGTTGAGGAGCGTGGGGACAAAAGCAGGTGTGTCGCTGATGTTGCTGGCATAGTAGGTACCGTTCAGAACGTGGTACTGAAGGATAGCAGCGACAGAGCTGGGGTCGTTCTCGACCATGCGGGCGACAGCGGTGTCATTGAGGAGGTCCTTGATGGCATCGTTGCTTGGGGCCAAGATGGTGACATTCCTAAGACGGCCAAGGTCTCTGAGAAGACTGGGCTGGGCACGAAGAAGGCCTGCACAGTCAGCTTGCATCGGCAGATGAGATACAGTAACAACAACATACCGCTGAGCTCAGAGAGGGTAGAGTTCTCAGACTCAAGAGCAGCAGTGAGGTTGACACGGCTCTGGGCAGTGGCATAGCCCGAGAGGGCGAGGGCGACAAGAGACTGCAGCTTCATTTTGATGATGGACTAGATGGACTAGACAGAGTTAATCTTGGATAAACAACACAAACCCGAGACCAAAATACGGGGGGAACATCAAGCTTAAGAACTCCTCGAGAGACAAAGCTCGACGGCAGCATCCTGGCCAATTGGTAGAGCTTCGCCCAGCACGAGCCCCCCCTCGCGAGACCAGACTCAAAACAGAGTCAATGACATAGACCAAGAGCTCAAGCGTCATCAATGGCCAGAATGGTGAAGTGCTACTCAGCCCACGCCAAGGCTCTTCTTGGTCTGAGACGAGGTCAAGGGTTGGAAGAGACTCTGAGTATGTCGTGGCTTGCCGTGTGCCGAAAGCCGGGGAAGCTGTGTCTTCGGGAGTTGCAGTTTGGAGTCGCACCATGGGAAAGACGTGCATTCAATTGGTTAAAGCAGGAGATGTCCATTAGCTATTGTAACTAGTTCTGCCTCGCATCAAACCTGAATCTGAGAGAAAAGCCTGTTTGTTGTATCGGTTCAAGGCGAACCGCGTAACAGACAACCTACACAGTTCAATAGCTTCATGCTCTTGCTGGTAATATCCGCAAAATCTCATTGGGCTTGGAGTCAATTCGGACTAGGCTGCAAGCTTCCTCAGCCCGGATCCCCACACTCCACAGCCGATCGGGTATCGTGATATCGTCATAGATATTGAGTAAAGCATCGCCCAACAGCAAAGCTCAGTTTTCATACACAGCCGACTTTTGTTTTGACTGATCCTCACTCAATTGAAGACGCCGCCAAGGAGCTCGGCACTGCTAGCGTTGCATTCCAGCTGTTTCATAGGGTGATGAAGAGCTCCCTTGGACTGTAAATCGGCCAATGCAACGCCGAGGGTAAAAAGGGATGTTGGTCAGCTCATGCATCGGTCAAAAATGGCCGGACATGGTTCAGAGTCCAGACTGTCGCAGAGTTTTTTTTTGGCAAAATTGTTGGCAGATGCCGATTGGTTTGGTCGTAGGGTGAAAGGATTGTCCACCAGTTTGAAGGGGCAACTCAGAGAGGAGGTCCAAATGGATCGGCGTTTTCCAGTTTCACTCTCTTTGTCTCTCGGAGATCATCCCCAAATACTGCCCCGTCCTCGTTGGCTGCCGCCTTCTTTTCTTTATTCATAACTTGTTCTCGTCTCGCTCGTTGAAGGTTGACTAGGTTCGCTCGATCGGGATCACGACATTTCTGCAATTTCTTTCGGAGCGGTTTCATCGCTTTGACAATCTCGGGCTACTCCTGTTAGCATGGTTCCGCGCAAAAAGCTTTAGGTGCGTACCGTTCCCCAATACTCTGTCATTCTCTCGGGAGGTTCCTCTTCAAGCATCTTGCGGCAGCTGTCTACAGCTCCTAGAATCTTGTCCCGCATGTTTGCAAATGCCGATTCCTGACTAGCGTTCCCGCCTTGACCAGGAGTCGGGATCAGAGTATCGAGCAGTCCATGGTCTGCCATGGAGAGCGCCGCCATCATGATTTGACTCGGCGCATAGTGGAAATATGCATCTGTCACCAAAGGACTGAACTTGAGGATTTCTCGCGCTCGGGCGTGCGCTTTACCGATTCGCGTCTCTTCTTCCGGTAGCTTCCTTCTTAATTCCAAGATAGCGCCCTCGAGCGCTCTGAACGGATGTCGCACATCAAAAGCAAAGCGGATTCCCTGACAGAGAAGGAACTCTCCCGCCAGAATCTGCTCGCCAGTTGTGTTTGGAAACTTATCCGAAAACGCATTTAACTTGTAGAAGAAACCTTCGGCCTTGCATCCAAAGAAGAGTGATGTTTTGAGGAGGTCGGTCGCAGGGTAGGTCATGACCGAGTTGGTCACGTAGAATCGTCGCAGAAAGATGGCGGCCGTCGCTCGAATCTCAGTAGGAAGCTCGCAGAATGTAGCCGCGCGAATAAGCTCGACAGTGAAGAACTTGACGAGGCGTATCTCTTCCTCGGGGGTTAGAAAGTCGGGAGGAGGATCTGTCGCAAGTCGAGGAGCGATCTGTTCGCGAGCGAGGGAGTTTGTTTTGGCGCGCAGTTCTTGAAGGTTTGCCGGTGTGAACGACCAGAGCCGGTATTGGCTGGACTGCCTGTAGCGCTCGTCCTCCGTCGCCATTTTGTTGTTGTGAATGATGCAGAGCAGAGAGGCTGCATGATGGAGCTGCCTTCCACTTGTTTTGGGTGGCACGTGACCTTATCTTATCGAGGTGATCGTCAGGGACCGCACTTCATTAAAATAGCCTCACATTCAAGCTCAAAATATTGAACATCCCGATCAAATAAATTCAAGCTCAATTCAATCAATTACAGACGCATTGGCGTGGAGACTCTATTGTCCAAATCAAATCCAAACGCCAGCCAGATACCAAATTTACCAAATTACTCATAAAATCCAT
>JABSTL010000592.1:0-47463 GCA_013759095.1 Fusarium sp. NRRL 29148
GTACTGTACCTACTGTGCTGTCCCTGGGCTATACTGTGCTGTAAGTCCCCGTAGGTCCGCTGTAGCGTGCTGTACCTACATTGGACGGAGCAGTTGGTGGGGCGGGCCATGTCTCGACTTGTAACACTCCAAGCCCGGCTCTAAAATTAAAAAAGGCGCCTTGTTTTCTTTTTGACGTAACGACCCGTTAAATCGAGAGTTGAGCCACGACCAGAATATGGATGCCTCCGAAAGACTTTTCTTTGCAGCAAATGGATCAGAAATAGCACGGGATTGTACATTATTGCCTCCCATGAGAATGGGTAGACGCAGCGGAGAATTGCGTGTATACGAGGCTTGTGCTCATGTGTCACGCTCCCAAAAATAGCATCGTCTCTTCTGACTTTTTGGCTGACAGGATTGGCATGATGAGAGACTCTACGTCACAGACCACAAACATCAACCAACCAATTCTGCAAAAGCTGGCATAATATGGAGACGCTAGTTACGCGGCGGAGGTCGATCTTGATCCATGTTCTTTTCCCTTCCTTTCTCTTACTGTGTTTTTCTAAGCTTCACAAAGCAAGCTGACCTGTGTCGATGTACTCAGTAGACTGTACTGTAGCAGCCCCCCTCTAGCAAGCTCTGTCCAGTTTTTTCACCTGATTTTTCCCCTTCCTTTCTTCTCCCCTTCTTTTTGCTGTCTATCACAGAATATCCTCTCGTTTTTTTGTATCGCATAAACAAAAGTCGGCATCATATCTTGACGAAAAAGAGGGTTTACACCGTCCATCGTAATAACTTTTTTTTTTCTTACCGTCCCTCGTTTAATTCCCGTTTTAGGCGCCGCCGCATTGCATCACAGCCCGGCACTTCCGATAGCGAGCTCATCTTATCGCATGTCATAATTGGCAAATTTACCCGGGGATTGTTTTTGAAGAAGAGGACCACGAATATCGTCGCACATAATAACTCTCTCGCTTGTTCAGTTACTTTTTTGGAGTCTTTTTTTGGACTGAGGGCAAAGAAAGAAGAACGCAGTCATGGGTTTTAATTCGCCAGGTCAAGGTAACGGCCCAAACTATGATGCGCCACGGGAAATGCAAGATTTACCGGCTGGCCAAGCTGTAAGTTAGCTCTCTCTCAACAATGAACCCAACCTACACAGCGATTCTAATCTTGCGCTATCTCTGCAGTACCACTTCCGCGAATCTGACGAGACTGCCGCCGCTCGTGTTTCTCCTGTGAGCAATCCTTACGAACCAGACTACGATCAATTGTCTCCCCCTCCTCCGCTGGGCGCACAACGACCCGTCCCCGAGCAGAACGACTCGAGCCGCGATCTCCTACACAGTTCATACCAAGGCAGCCCAGGCCACAGCAACTTCGATGGCCACAGTTTCGGCCACAACAGCTATGGACCTGGTGCTTTTGGGCATTACCCTGCTGATCAGCACGGTCGCATGCCTGGGTCTCCGGGCTACGAATACCCAGAACCTGAGTACGATGTCGAAGCCTCACGGTTGGCGGAGTCTCGTCTCTCCGTCATGCACCGCGCACCTACGATGCAAGATTGGGGTCAGAACGGCGAGGCTCTATCTGTTCCAGACTTTGCCCATGGGCGCCCCGACTCAACGTACCAGGAGTTCGATGTCGACGAGAGCTGGATGATGCGACAGCAGCAGAACCAGCTCGCAGGTGGTCTCGGTCGCTCAAAGACCCGTAAGGTCAAGCTCGTTCAGGGCTCCGTCCTCAGCATCGACTACCCCGTGCCCAGCGCCATCAAAAACGCCGTCGAACCGCGATACCGAAGCGGCCCCGGAAGCATGGAGGAGGAGTTCACAAAGATGCGCTACACAGCTGCTACATGCGACCCCAACGACTTCACCCTGCGAAACGGCTTTAACCTCCGGCCCAAGATGTACAACCGTCATACAGAGCTGCTTATCGCCATCACCTATTACAACGAGGACAAGGTGCTACTTGCACGTACCCTTCACTATACGATGCAGAATATTCGAGACATCGTGAACCTCAAGCGCTCCAAGTTCTGGAACAAGGGAGGCCCCGCGTGGCAGAAGATCGTCGTGTGTCTCGTCTTTGACGGTATCGACAAGGTCGACAAGAACGTTTTCGACGTCCTCGCGACGGTTGGTATCTATCAAGATGGCGTTCTCAAAAAGGACGTCAACGGCAAAGAAACCGTCGCCCATATCTTCGAGTACACCAGTCAAGTCTCCGTAACACCCGATCAGCAGCTCGTCCGTCCCGATCCCGACAAGCCTCATCGCAATCTCCCTCCCGTACAATTTATCTTCTGTCTCAAGCAGAAGAACAGCAAGAAGATCAATTCGCATCGCTGGCTCTTCAATGCCTTTGGTCGCATTCTTAACCCGGAGGTCGCCATCCTCATTGATGCCGGAACGAAGCCCGGCCCGCGCGCCCTCTTGTCCCTCTGGGAGGGCTTCTACAACGATCGTGATCTCGGCGGCGCCTGTGGAGAGATCCATGTCATGCTTGGCAAGGGCGGAAAGATGCTTCTCAATCCGCTCGTCGCGGTGCAGAACTTTGAGTACAAGATCTCCAACGTCCTCGATAAGCCGCTCGAAAGTGCCTTTGGATACGTTAGTGTTTTGCCTGGTGCTTTCTCGGCGTATCGCTTCCGCGCTATCATGGGTAGACCTCTAGAGCAGTACTTTCACGGCGACCATACGCTCTCCAAGTCATTGGGCAAGAAGGGTATTGACGGCATGAACATCTTCAAAAAGAACATGTTCCTTGCCGAGGATCGAATTCTCTGCTTCGAGTTGGTCGCGAAGGCCAGTCAAAAGTGGCATCTCAGCTACATCAAGGCCTCCAAGGGCGAGACTGATGTTCCCGAAGGCGCTGCTGAGTTTATCGGCCAGCGACGTCGATGGCTCAATGGATCTTTCGCTATGTCGCTTTATTCCCTCATGCACTTTGGTCGGATGTATGGATCGGGGCACAACCTCATTCGTCTCTTTTTCTTGCACATCCAGTTCGTGTATAACTTGGTCAATGTCACGTTCTCCTGGTTCTCGCTTGCGTCTTTCTATCTCACCACCACCATCATCATGAAGCTTGTCGGAACGCCCCAGGTTCTCTCGGGATACCATGGTTGGCCGTTTGGCGATACAGCCACGCCGATTGTTAACGTCTTGATTAAATACATATACATCGCCTTCCTCGTCCTCCAATTCGTCCTCGCTCTCGGAAACAGGCCTAAGGGTGCACAATACACTTACGTCCTCTCTTTCATGGTCTTCGGTCTCATCCAGCTGTATCTTCTCGTCTTGACCGGTTATCTTGTGTACCGAGCTTTCACTGGAACGCCCATCGAGGAGCAGATCTCCTTCGCATCCAGCAAAGCCTTCTTCGATAGTTTCTTCGGGGGCGATACTGGAGTCGCGGGTCTGATCATCATTGCCCTCTTCACCATCTACGGTCTCAATTACATCGCGTCCTTCTTATACCTCGACCCGTGGCACATGTTCCACTCGTTCCCTCAGTATCTCGTCCTCATGTCAACTTACATCAACATCCTGATGGTCTACGCCTTCAACAACTGGCACGATGTATCGTGGGGAACAAAGGGTTCTGATACTGCCGAAGCTCTGCCTTCAGCCATGATTGTCAAGGACGAGAAGGGCAAGGAAGCCGTGGTTGAAGAAATTGAGCAGGAGCAGGAGGATATCGACAGCAAGTTCGAGAAGGTCGTCTGGCGAGCTCTGGCACCCATGAGCGAAATGGCAGAAGAAAAGCCCGAGAAGAAGGATGTCGAAGATTCCTACAAGTCTTTCCGTACCGGCCTTGTTATTCTCTGGCTTCTCTGCAATATTGTTCTCATCGTCGTCGTCACAACAGACGATTTCATCACACTCGGCGTCTCGGTAAGTCACACACTTTCTTATCCTCTACAATATACTAATGCCCCGCTCAGAAAGCATCAGAAGTCCGTACGCCTACATATTTCCGCGTTCTTCTTTACTCGACAGCTGTGCTGTCTATTGTACGCTTCTTCGGCTTCCTCTGGTTCATTGGACGAACCGGCATCATGTGCTGCTTTGCGAGACGATAAGTTGGGGAGAGCCTTTTGTCGGTTTAAATGTGTTAATGAACTACATATTCTTGGGGTTATAGGAGAAAATTTCGGTGTGATGCTTCTTTTCTGAGAGATTTGCTCGGGTTAGGATGGTTTTGAGTTAATAGTGGCATGCAACGACTATTACTTACCGGCGTTGCACATCAGACGTAGATTGCTTTCGGATTCTTAATCTAATCCATATTTTTGTATTCAGGATCTTAACCCCCTGCGTGTAAACCTTTCACGCCAACCCTCTTCACAGTTGAAGTCCGGTAACAGCATGAAGGATTCGTGAAGCATCGCGAACTCCACTTCCTTCTCGCTGAGTCTATTTCCACTATTAAGCTAGCGGTTGTTGAAAGTATGTTCGTGATCGTCTTTGAAGACTCCCATATGTCATTGCGAACAGAGTCAGCTTCTAGGAAAACCTGCTTGACAGGATCACGACTCCAATCTCCATGATTTGTATACCTCAGTATCTACAATTTGGCCTTCAGTTCCAGCTTGCTCTCTGCCTGCTTTCTCTTTCGTCTCCAGCTCTCCAATCTTGGAGCCACCATATCACCCCAAATAACCAACCATTGCGGATCAAATGGTGGCAACTTGCGTCCAGATGTCCCTTCAGCAGGCTCTCCAGCGGTGCCCCTCAGAAACTCGAAGAAGCCTTCATAGTCGGGTGCAATAGAGTAGTAATCCTTCCCTCCTCTCTTCTCATTCACACGTTGCCGCTCCCATTCCAATTGCTCCGGGATGGACGGTAGTGCCTTCGCACGACCGGCAAGAAAACGAGCGATGGCCACGCTTTGCCACTCGTAAGCACGGAATGTGAACCCTCCTCCAAGCTGCGAGAATAAGTCAGTTTAAGAAGCAGTTGAAAACCAAGAGCCCTACCATTCCGACGAAAGTCAGTGTCGGATCTTCAATATTCCAAGTATGCTGATATACACCAGGAAGTCGACGATAGGCATTCTTGACACGCTTCTGAACCGCAGGGATGAAAGGGAAACTGAAGGTATAACCAGTCCCGTAAATGATATGATCTATGTTGTCAAGATACGAGCCGTCGGTGAAGTGCACACGACCAGTCTCTGGATCGAAGCGTTGAATGGCTGGCTTGATGGCGATTTTGGGATGCTCGAAAGGAACCCATCCAAAGGCTGGAATGGGCTGGTCTCTTATGGAGGCGTAGACCTGACCATCCACGACATCCAGGATCTCGTGAATGATCTCGATGGAGGAGACTGAAGCTCCAACCACAATAACTCGCTCCCATCGTCAGCGTGGCCTGACTTAAGACATCGGATATCGTGCTTACCTTTCCTTTATACTTGGATCCTTCTCTGAAGTGTTTGCTATGCTGGGTCGCGCCAGGAAACCTCTTATCGAATTCCAACAGCCCTTCGACCTCTGGGAACCAGGGTACGTTATAATGGCCTGATGCCACCACTACAGCGTCGAATGTCTCTCGCCACCAGTAGTTTCGGCCTTTAAGTACTTTTCGAAGAGTTATAACCCACTCTCCATTCTCTTTCTCAACTCTCTCGACTGTAGTTTCCAGCTCAAGCAGCTTGTCATGACCACCACGAGAAAATATACCCTCTATCCATTCACGGACAACAGAGTGATGTCGAAACAGCGAGTTTGGTCCATACTCATCCAGGGTTTTCTGTGAAAGCTTCTTGGGAAAGGGTTCTTGAGTGTAACTCATAATATCAGGAGCAATATTGCTGTGTAGATTCTCGTGGATTGGGGTATCTGAGAATCGGTGTTGATGGCTGTTTACTGCCTCAGAAATTGCTGTGACAGCTGGTAGATTCTCAGGAACAGTGACTTCATTGTCAGCCTCTCCGTTAACTAGCGTCTCCAAGGAAGGAATCCCTGGTGGTAGATGCGGCGTATGAATCCTATTAGACCGTGAGATATGTTTTCTCTCAAAAGAAGGATGCCTCTCACCAAGTTCCTCCAACTGCAGACCGGCGGTCGAATACCCGGATGGTATCGAATGCTCCCTCCTTGACAAGCGCCTCCGTTGCAATGGCACCAGCCGGACCAGCTCCAACTACAGCGACACGGCGAATTTTATGAGGCATTTTTGAAGCAATGAAGCTCTAGAGAGATAAAGAACACAGATAACTCGTAAATACAACGAAGATAGGCTATATGACTGATATAAACGCAGTCGACACCGAGGAAGACTCGGGGCAGTCAGATCCGAAATCGGGTTGAGAGAATTACGCCAGATGCACGGTGATTGCGTTCATGCACGAAATTGTAGCACGCAAGAGCTCCTGGGTACTTGATGATTATGTTGACCAAGGAGCGGGGAAGTTCTCAGATCAACATCTTGTGTTGCCTCGCCAATCTTATCAACGCCATGTGTGTCGGAGGACCAATAATACTCGTAGGTATTCAATTGACCTCAAGGATTCATCTCTAATGGGTTGAAGTTGAAGTGTCATCGTCAAGACAGATTTGACATGTCATGTCTAATATCTATGGCTATGATGATGACTCCACTGGTAAGCTATCACCTGTTGCGTGATCGGGGGTCAATAGCACGCAAACAAATGGCCGTGAGTTTGCGAATCATGTTTGAAGAAACTCTACTACCCATAGAAGTCATACTGTCTTAGTAAAATGTCCTGTATGTGATTGTGTCTTATCATCTTGAGGAAGACTTGACTTCTTCGAAATGGCATCACAAACATTCAGGCTTCCTGTTACATTGTTGTCTTGGGACTGCATCGTCCTGGACAGTCGGGCTTCACTATACTTCACCAATTAACAATGAGGTTGCCATTCGAACGTGATTTCCTGCTTATCTGAGACTATCGGCTTGAAGCACTCCATAAGTTTTGGTAGTACCTTGGGAGAATCGTTCTTGAACTCTACCAAAGCGAAATTGGGAGCTTTCTAAAGCATGACAGACATATTGAAATAACAACAGAACTTCTTATAAGAGATGGCACTGACACGCTATAATACCATGTCGCCAAACCATATGCGCGAACAGTGTATGGCACCAGGATCATCATCTGACGTGGTTTTCTCAACGCCATGGCAAGTGCAAGGCTGCTCATGGCCTTGCGCCATGTTGAATAATGCTGTTGAGGCTTAATTAATAGGGCCTCACTATCTAAAAGATACACATATCAAGCAGTATCTTATCAGTGCAGTATATGGAGTTAGAAAGTCCATAGTGACGAATGATTCGTTGGCAACGGGCCTTGGCGTAGACTGAGGCCTCAGTTGGACCAATCAATGGCTATGATGTATACTACTGCAAAGTTTCACGGACTATATAATAAGTATCTTGATATAAAGGCCTTGTTGTATTAGGTGTCATGCGCTATGGTACTGCTTCGTTAACGCTGATATGAAAGACATCACCCAGCGACCTTCCGACTTCATCACGAGCCTTCGGGGCCAAGCGAATCGTATGAAGTCCTGGGCCCTTCAGGAAAACAGTATTTCCCATACACCTTAGTTTCTAGACACCCTCCGCGTCGGACACATCGACTTGGGTCCGGCATCGTAATTTCAGAGGCGGCGCTCCCTTGCCAGCTTCCGTATTTTCATCAAAGTTGGAGTCCGTAGGCGATGGCTTTCAGTTTCAAGGGCGCTGGTTCGAGGCGCGCATCAGGTGCCCAGGCCTTGTGACCTTTGCAGCCTCCCTGACCGGTCCGATAGTCTCGTTCGCCCTCCATATTTAAGGTTCTGTGGCAAGACATTCAGGTGTAGGCTCAGCTACTGAACCCTCCATTGTATCTGTGTCTGTCAGTAAGAATTCCATCACAGTTGCTTGATACTAACATTGTGTCACTTGGGTGATGCGGCGCAGAGGAAGCTATAGCTCACGAATAAAGTGTCCAGTTAGTCAAAATGTTCGTTTGCTCCTTGCTGCAACCTTGACCCAGAGTTACCGAAGTCAATCGTGAGTTTAATCTTAACACTCGGAATGGAGGTCATGAGGTCAAGGAGGATGAGAAGTAATTTCGCTCCAACCGTAGCAATACGATTACGCGTGCCGATATGCGGTGCCCTTTGCATCGACCTCAATCTCGATTCACGACTAACCACGGCAATCTCCTACTGTCAAAGCTACCATCAACATTCGGTAATGGCTGGCGAAGTGTTCAATAGTCAAAAGCCTCCCACCAATTCATCGCAATTGGTGACGTGGAAAGGCTGGGGGACGACGTAACAATGCTACAGACATTACCAGCGCATTCTTTGTTGGCAGCTCAAGCAAGTGGTGTGCAATCTTAGAATGCTACGGAAAATCAGGCACAATAACTGTCTAGGGACGGTAACCCCCCAACAAGTGCTGCATCACTAGCGCTACACACGAGCATTCCAACACGAAACAAGACGGTGTGCTGGTGAAGGGTGTAGACTGATTGGTCTATCTGGTTCTCGTGAGGGGTTATCTCTTCTCCAACTGGAAATCTCGATTTAAACTTTCGGTGATATCACTACCAAGCTGCCCCAGGACTTTCTTGTCCGGGGCGTGCAAGTGTAAGCACGGTCTTTGTCGATCAGTTGCCGGCTTATCACGGTATCCCGGTCCGGCTTCAGCCTCACCTTGTGGTGTAAAGGCCTTATCGTGGTGGGAGGCGAGATCGCTGAAGCTTGTTATCTCTTGACCGAGCATTCACCGCTTGTTTGTTCAAATCATCTCACAGTGGTCAATTGTAAAGTAAAGGTCTCGATTTCTATCTAAGAAATGCTGCAGGATGCAATAGTATAGCTAATTAAGCATCTGCTGGGTCATAATCTGTCATGAATAAACAATGCAATCTTGTGTAAAGAGCAAAACTCGCTTTTATCTTGTAAATCCTCCCATGTTATCCAAATCAATCGGCAAGTCATTCCCATGTCTAAACAACAATGGCCTTGTGCGCTGGCCGGATGTCAATGCCCGATGAGTAGTTGGCAGAGCTTGTAGCCTTGGTGTTGATGGTAGTCTGGGGAGCCTCCTGCTGGGCGGGCCAGATCTCGTGGCCGACCTCTTGCTCCTTCTTGTGGTGGTTCTGGAGCTGCTCTCGGATGCTCTGCTGGAAGAATAGAGGACCCTGCTCCATCTCGGGGTGCATCTCACCGTTGATGAAGACACCAGCATTGACGTTCTTCTGGGCGTTGGCGCAGAGGTACTTGTCCTCGGACATGACACGCTTGTAGAGCTCAGTGATGAGGTTGAAGTCCTCGTCGCTGGAGTTCTTGTTGCGGAAGAACTCGTATCGCATAATGGAGCGGGAAGGGCTGAGAGGAACGAAGCGCTGGATCATGAAGAAGTGAGGAGAGATGTTGGTGGAGGCATTGGGGAGGTAATATGTGACAGCGATGCGGAATCCGCGATCAATCTGGTCCTGTCGCTGGGCACCAAAGTGCTGGATGTAAGACTTCTGTGTCTCGACCCAGTAAGAGTTGAGGTCGGCGATGGTGGGGATATCAGGGTGAGCGACCTTGCAGTGGTAGCACTCGTTGTAGTTGTCGGCAAGGATCTTCCAGTTATAGTCGCCCTCCATCTGCCAGACGTGATCGAATTGGTAGTCGTCAAAGTTGTAGTAAGAGAAGCGCTCATGAGTGTCAAGGTTGTCAAAGTCATCCTCCCAGGCGACCTCAGGGGTCTTAGCGCCGTCCATGTTGATCCAGATGAAGCCACGAGCATCAACCTTGACGTGGATGGGGAGAAGACCATTCTGCTTCTGGTCAAAGCCAGTGCTGGCATCACCGTGGTCACCCTGCTCGGGAGCGACGATGGGGAAGGTGCCGAAGCGGGTGATGTTGTGGAAAGCGTTGATGTTACCATCCTCGTCGCGAGCAATAACAAACTCGAAGTTGGCCATCTCATACTTGAGCCAGTCACCAGCGTTGGGGACTCTGGCCTGGTGAGTGGTAAGGAGCCACTTCTTGGAGAAAATGGCGCGCTTCTCGAGCTCGTACATCTCGACTGAGGTGTACCATGAAGCAGGAAGAGCACGAACAGCGCTCTTCTCAGTGACGGGGCTGGAGGCGGGAGCAGCAGAGCCGCCGAGGCCAAAGTATCGTTTCAAGAATGACTGGGCCATTGTGAATGTGAATGTATGTGTGAGAGAAGAGGAGGAGGAAGAGTTGGATATCTTGATGAAGATAAGAGTGAAGATGTGAAGACAAGAGATAAGGACTCCAAGTCTTATATAAAAGTCTTGATGGTTGGAATTGTAGAGTAGTGTTTGTTGATGATGACAATAATTCGATTGAGGTTGGATCTAGACGTCTTCTAAATACTTCTTTTGCATCTGGTGCATCTGGCACATCTGAAGCTAATCAGGGCGTGTCCATACTCTATCGCCAACATTGAAACCACCCCCTTGCCACCTGATACCTGACGCCGTCTCGTCTCGATAGATTGAGTTGTTGCTCGCAATCAGGTGGCCCTCTGTTCCGGTGTTGGCGACCGGTCACATGATCGGACAGGCTATCTTTGGGGCCCGGCTAGCAACATTCACCCCCTTTGACAAGCCATGTCCGGCCTCAATTAGACCCTCCAAGAGTCATAGATGACAGCCTCTTAGTTGGTGTTAGTCTGCGCGTTAACTTCTCGATTAGGGGTCTTGCTGCTGTCTACGCCACGGATCAGGTGTATTGTGTTCCCCCACGTCAAAGCAAACCAACCTCCGTGTCTTGGTGGTGTTGCAATTAGACCGTTCCGGACCTGCAGATGCCCAGACACGGAGTAAGGTCTTCGCGTTGAAGATGATGAATTTCTAGAAACCGGCAGTTCCTTATCGGAGCTTCGAGATTAATTATTTTTGGCATTTCGGTTCAAGTTGCTGCTTTCTCGAATCTCCAGAAGCCCTGGACAAGGCTGAAACAGAATTCGGTCTAAATGCACCCGAGCACATGATCGGAGGTGACGAAACATTGATGTCTGCATTGCTTGTTCCTGATGGACTTCAAATCCCGGGGCAGTGACCGCCTGAATGGTCATACGGACACAGCGATTTCGTAACAACATCCTCAATCGCTGCAACGCTTTCTTGCCAGTAATCAAAATGGAGACGGCGGAGACCGACTGATTGCAATTGCTGATACATGACCGCAGAAAATCGATAACGACGCGTCTAGTCTTCAGCTAGAGAGGGATTCTTTCTCGAGGAGAAGCAAGTTTAGGCGAGAGTTTTAAGGAGCTGGAGCTGGTCTGTGCCGGCGAGTCCGGGGTATGGCTAAGCGGTTTAAGTCCTATCGTTGAGCTAACCCAAGAGGATAGATCTAGGTCTGGACCCCGACTCCAGAAAATAACGGACTCAAAACTCCATCACGGGAAATATTTCGTGGTAAGATCAACCGATGGCTCGTGTATGGGGTCGCTGCTTGATTCTCCCCATGGCGGTTCAGGGCAGGCCCAGGCGAAATGAGATTTTTCCTCTTGATCTTGCTCTTCTTCATTCAAGAATTCATGGAAGCGCGGCGCTGTCAATGGTAGGACTTTTTCGGTAAGAAAACAAGTGACAATGGTGAGTGAAATTGACTATCGTGACTTTACCATTCCCGCGGGAATGTGGATTTTAATACACAAACAGCGAGCCACAAACCTCTTTAGATGAGCAGAAAATCGTAGAGTAGATCGTATGAGTAACAATGGAAATGAGTTCAGAATCATTCGTTTCCTGAAGATAAGTGACATCAGAATCGTTCAAGTTGCGAGATGCTCTCTGAATAGTTGCTCGTTCTGGCTTAACGGTTGTCAACAACAAGGCACGGATCATCTCAAACTTAGAAATATCGTCTTCTCACAAGGCAGTATCAATGACAGAATCGTACGAGAGTACTGAAAGAATCGTATGTTGTGCAACGATTGAAAGAAATATCATGCTGGACCAATAAATTCTCAAGGGTATGAATTGAAACTTATTGTATATGAAAACTGGCTTCCTGCCTTTCACTCAAAGTTTTCTTTTTCTTCCTCCTCTCAACGCCTCGAGATAACTTCATAGTCCTTGAATGTGACTATCAAAGCAGTCCCGGCTATTATACATTTCAAACGCGCGTTCCACTTGTCACAGATATCATATGGGATATTTTTACTTCAGAACAGAAACAGTCAATGAAAGAATGAGATATTAAGGACATCACTCAAAACTACCCTGAACCTCTTGGGCAATATCACGTCTGATGGACAACGATAAGCTCAGGCACGGATAGTGCAAGCGAGGTGAGCCTCACCGTGATCTTCGTCAACTCTTACCCTACAATGGACATCTCGATCTAGCTATCGACGCCATGTTGCTCTCCTTCCTAACTACGTAAGTGGAAAGAAACCCACTAGAAACCGCAACGAAGTGAGCCAAACACTTGACATGGAACAAGTTTTGGAACCTCTCTGCTTAGTTTAACGCGTCACTTGGAGATCTGCCGTCAGCCGCCGATGATGGAAATCAAGATAACATCAAGATGCTGAAAATAGACCGAAATCGGCAGGACTTGCACATTTCGAGCATGTTGCACGGTCACGACAGCTTCTCGAAGGCACTGATGATACACGTGGGGGATGTGTTGGTATGGCACGGTTGCGCCACTCCGGGGTTGTAGATATCACAAAGACGGTATCGAGGACCGGGCGTTGTGGCACATCACGATGGCCTCCATCCCCTGATATCTCGATGGTCAAATGATAGGATAAGAAAGGACTAGCGATGCGAGACAGAGTAGCATTGGCCATGTGTTGGTGCCTGGGCCTCCATCTGGCTTCATCACTTCTGGGGTAGGGATGACGAGTGCCGGCATCCTCTACCCATCCGTCGCATCGCATTGCTTGCCACGCATGCCAGCAAAACATCGAGACCACCATCTGGGGATGGGCATTGTGCATCATGCATGGGAAAGTGGACCAAACTGCATCAAGATAAGCAAGACTCGGAGCGGTATCTTGACAGACTACTAGCCTCACTTCGCTACGGACCAACCGAGCTAAAGATGGTGTGAGGCATTGGGAGAGGGCGAGATAAGTCTGGAGGCCCAGCTAACGTTAGTGTCAATCTGTCTGTTTTCCTTCGCATCTGAAGCAGTGACCAACCCCTTGTCTTGGTTCGATGCCGATTGAGGTTGGCCGAGTGCAAATTGTGCATGAAGCTAGGCCCGAAGCAATGCTAGGGTGACGCGTTATCTCTGCGTGCGGAGAAACAAAAGTCAGCTAATGATATCAATGATCTCCATGAGCCGTGGGTACCGAGTTGCAGTGCGGGGGAGACAAAACATGGAGATAAGGCTTTTCCTATTACGGGATTTGGCTTGCAACTCATACATGAAGGGATGGGAAGGCTGGTTATAGGCGTGGATAACCTCATGGTGAGGTGAGGTGAGGGTAGACCAGCTGATTGTGGGATAAGAGGATGATTGGAATAGGATGGGACGGTGTTCGCCGGGTGATTTGTGAACAAAGGCCACCAAAATGGTGGAGGAGGTGATGAGAAGGGAGGCCAGACACGCAGTTGGTCAATGCAGAGACATCAAGACATCCGTAAAAATGGTTCTCAGTATTATTCATCTCATCAAGCTGAAAACCATGCATCGTACGATTTTCATCAGCATGAAGTTATCACGACTTCACATTAATCTCCAAAAATAACTTCAAGATAGCGAGCCCCACGTGATCGGGTTTCTCCCTACCCCATAACCGGACTCCGGCTCTCAGCTCCGGAATTCCAGATCTGACCCGGAAAATGACTTTTGGTGAGAGACGTCCGGAATATGGTGGCCACCGAGACCGGCACTGTCTCCAAGGCGGGGTGATAAAAGGCCCAGTGGACGAGGTGAAATACACGATCAATTCACTTGGTGGTTATACATCATCTCCATTACTGTTACAGGCCATTTGACAGACCAATTCTCACCATATCTGTCTGCCAATAGCATTGCACCGATTACAATGGCCTCTTCATCATACCTCATCGTGGGAGCCGGTGTCTTTGGCGTCTCAACAGCCTACCAGCTCATCCGGAAATACCCCAATGCTTCTGTCACAATTGTCGACAGAGATCCCTACGACGGTGACAACCGCGTAGCTGCATCTTGGGATTGGAACAAGGTTGTTCGCGCAGACTACGATGATCTCGTCTACTGCCGCCTCGCTCTTGAGGCGCAAGATATCTTCGAGTCTGATCCTCTCTGGATGCCTCACTTTCACAAGGCTGGCGTTTTCTGGGTGTGTCGCAGCGACTATGCTCAGGATGTCATCAACAACTACAAGAAGCTTGGCCGTGCTTCGGACATCCAAGTCTACACCATCGAGGAGGCTAAGAAGCTGTATGGCGGTCTCTACGAGGAGGCTGACTACACCGGTGCCAAGGAGGTCCTTGTCAACAGAAACAGTGGCTGGGGAGCTGCAGGCGACTCTCTGCGCGCTGTGACGCGCGAGGCTATGAAGCTGGGCGTCAAGTACATCGTTGCAGATGTGGCTACCGTGCAGATTGAGAACGGCCGCGCCACAGGCATCCAAACCGCCAAGGGCGAGATCATCTCGGCCGACACAGTTATCCTGTCTACCGGAGCATACACAGCCAAGCTTCTGGAATACAGCGCTGCACGCCACAACCTGCCTGATCTCCGATCCGGTGATCGCATCACAGCTGCTGGTATCACTACCGGCATGGTCACGCTTGATGACCAGTCATTCGCCAAGATGAAGGACATGCCCGTCGGCTTCCAAGGATATACCTACAGACACAGTGAGTTTATACCCGGGTGACGTACGCCTTCTAGAACGCCGACTAACGCTAGCTGCAGACTCTCCCTTCATTGGCAGTCTGCCACCTACCAAGGATCGCGAGATCAAGTGGTGGGGCCGCAACATCTTCAGCAACCACCGCGCAGTCCTCCCCGGCCGCGTCGTCTCCGCACCACCAGATGAGAAGGACTACGCTCAGTGGAAGGTCCCCAACTCACTGAAGGAAGACATCGACAACGCCAACCGTCTGTTCTTCGGAAGCAAGGGTGCGCACTGGAAGTACGAGAAGCACCGCATCTGCTGGTATGTAAAACCAACCCCCACCATGACGACGAGAAAAGACCGGCTGACACCGAACGTTACAGGGACGCATTCACATCTAGTGGAGACTTCATCATCTCCCCGCACGCAGGTGCCAAGGGTCTGTACGTCGCTACATGCGGCTCATTCCACGGATACAAGTTCTTCCCTGTGCTGGGTAAGTACGTGGTGCAGATGCTCGAGGACAAGCTCGAGCCTGAGCTCAAGGAGAAGTGGGCTTGGGACAGGGAGCGGCCCGATGCAGCTCTCAACTGCGAGTTCCCCAACTCGGAGTTGAGGGACTTGTTGGATCCCGCTGCTAGACTGTAGAACCCAAGGTAGCAATACATAATAGAAGCATGTAAAGAAGGATGGATGGAATATCAGATCAGGGTATAAACAGAAAGAGAGGGTAACATCCTCTGAGGGGAATAACTGCGGGGGAGACGAGCCAGGGATTAAGGGCGACATGATTGGGCGTTGGACGGCATAATTACGAGCATAATGAACGAATTGAGATTCTTGTTACTACCATGACATGACCCAAGCCATCCGTCATAGCCTCTGCCAAGCAGAAATGTCCTCAGCCAAGCAATGCTTAAACTGCGTTGTCGGAGAAAGCTACGTAGAAATGCAGATTTGCGTATCTTGGGCTTCTCCTCACCTCCACTCTTATCTAGCACCCTGGGCTAGTGAGGTGATCATTGATCCACAGCAGCGTTATCTCTCCCCGACAGATCTCCGTTTGTCGGAGCGAGGCGGGAGCCAGATGAGGTGTGTCTCGGTGAAGGCAGAGGGATGGTTATTTCTGGAAGCTCTGATAGAAGGTGGGTGCAGCAGGGCAGGGGACGTGGAAAGTTTGTGTCGGCAGTGGGAAGATAACGAGCGGTATGACCGAATGGTTGGAGATAGGGAATTCTTACGGTGAAGAGTTTTCACCTTGCCTGCTCTGGGGGAATGACTCGATAGATACAGTGTAGTAGTGTTATTATCGCCAGACCAAACACGTCGTGATGGCAAGTTATCCCACGCTGTGTCGTGCTGTGCTGTGCTGTGCTGTACTGTTGCTGCAACGGTGGATTGGATTGCTGGGATGGGATGGGCTTCTGTGTTTCCCTCTCAGTGGGCCTCATCTCTGGCCGGGAGTCACACTATCCACGCCCCCTTGTTCTCTTCAGGCACTTCGCATTAGCCTTAGCCAGTCCATCCAATCCCTGGACAGCCCACTAAACTTTTCTTCTTCGTACCTACACTGCCAAACCCCGCGTTATCAGCAGCGCAGCGCGCAAGGGCCATGAGTAAGAGTTATTCCAACGCACGCACGCAGTCCGTTTGAACCAGTAGGCAGTGCGGGGTTTGCAATAGTAACTGTAAGCCATTCCAAACAGCACTGTATCCTCCAGTAGAGCAGGCGCCAGAAGGCTCCAGAGGTCCAAGGCTAAGGTATTTAGTGGAAGCGGGCCCCTTTACAGCGAGCGAAACAAGGTTCACCAACTCCTACGCCATCAACTTTTTTTTTATTCATTATCCATTATTGCTATCATCCTCCTCGTCGGGACATTCCCTCCCTCCCATTCACTCTTCCCTCTTCCCTCTTCCTTGTCTCAGATAATAATAATATCTTACCCTTCAAAATGTCGAGATCTTCAATGTCACCCACCGAGGAGAACAACAACACGAGCAGCAATAATAATCCTCCCACTAGCACCCGCGGCAGACGACGCTCTCACCACGCCTGTCTGACTTGCAGGTTTGCAAACCAAACACACACTGCGATGTGATGTCGCGTCTATCACAGCTGTACTGATTTGAAACCCAGACGAAAGAAGACCCGTTGCCCAGGCGAGAAGCCAGCATGCTCCAGCTGCGTCCGCCTCAAACAGTCGTGCTCATATCCCCCGGCAATCAGACCCTCTCAGAGCGGTCCTTCGGTACGTTGTGCATGGGGTTTTGCACACGCAAAAAAACATAACTTGACGATTTTAATTAGGAGGAGAGATTGGCGCATCTGGAGGAGAAGCTCGACTTTCTGCTCAACGGAAGCTTGTACGTTTATCTTTTATCTCTGACGCTTAAGTACTTTACAGTGGGAGGGGTTCTAACTTTTGGGCGTTTTACAGGCCTACGTCACAACAAAAACAGAACCAACACCACCAGCAAAACCATCACCAACAGCAACAGCTCGATTCGGCCCTCGAAGAAACAACAGACACGTCCGAAAAGTCATACTCTGGCGTGCGCAACACGCGCGAGCATAGTTACCCTACAAGCCATCCCTCAGTAAAGTCCGAATCCGAGAACTCGTCGCTGCGACCGAGCCATTCCGATATCGCTGTTGGTATCTCATTGTACTTTGAATTCTGCCACCGACAGCCAATATGGTGTTTTGAGCGCGACGAGGTCAGGGACTTTGGGTCTATGCATGATGAACTTGCTTGCAGCATTCTTGCCTTGACGTTGCGATTCTCTGACAATGGGGATCAGGCAAAGTTGTACGCCAACAATGCCAAGAGTCTCATCATGCTGAGGATCGCAAATGGGACTGTTGATCTTGCGACGCTTGAGAGTCTCTGTCTTTTGTCCTACTCTTCGTTTATTGGTATGTTCGAGTTACTTCTATTGTATTGTCGCGACACACCAACTAACATTTATAATAGACGGTAATGTTCACCTCGGCCAATTCCACCTCGGCCTTGCGCATCAATTATGTCGCTCTGCGATGCTGGACGTCGAGACCGTCTACGGCATGCAAGATCCCATGTCGGACCGCAAGAAGAGGTTATTCTGGAGTCTACAGATGCTTGAGCAATCTTACGGAAGACAAGAAGGTCTTTTGAGCGTACCAACAGAGGTCTGGCGCCCGTCCTATTCCACTACTCGTGGCCAGAACCACGGCCCAAGAGCGCCGACTCTCCCCAGAGATGATCTCGGTTGCCAACACCAGAATGAACCTGGTATCTGGAATACCAGCGTTCATCTCGGATGGGTCTGGAGTCAAGTGCGAAAATACGTCTCCGATTGCTCACACAACAACATCAAGGAGCCCTGGCGACATGACTCGATGTACGCCAAAGTCCTCGCCGACTTTATGGAGACGGAGAACAGGATACCCATGTGCCATCGCTATGACACTGTCAAATTCTACGAGCGCAAGGTCGAGGACTTGAAGATGCATCGCGATTACTGGGCGCCGTGGTTGAAGGAGCAGTTCACATACCATGTCATTCCGACTGTATTGAACCATCCTTTCTTGTACATCGTGGGAGCGCAGCACAACCCCAACCTCGCTATCCCAAACACTTTTTGGAGGCGATCGTCAGAATTGGCACTTCTGCATTCCACATGGATCGTTCGAATGATCGACATGGTCGTCGATAAGCAAGTACCGCTTGCAGATCCTTTCTTCGGCCACGTCGCTGCCATTGCGGCGACTGTGCACCTGTACTACTGCTGCGCTGCTGCGGCGCGATTAAAGCACAAGTCAAACACGGACTTTGCCAAGTGCAGGCGATTTTTGAAGACCTTTATGCACACTTCAGCAGCTTGCAGAGCATTGGTATGATTTCTTTTTTTCTTTTTTCTTTTGGAGTGTCGCATGAATTTGCACTAACAATCGACAGGACCGCAACCTTGACAAGATGACGCGCATCGCTGCAGGTACATCTGATAGCATGGACGTTGAAGACTGGATGCCCTCAAAGATCTACCTCAGCGTCCCTCTCATGTGGAAGATTCTCCAGTTCAATACATTTGCAGACTCTCACGAGCTCCCAACAGCCGGTCTTCTCAACCAATCCCTCGTTCCAAACCCCACAAACGAGGACGCAAATGAGAACATCACGCTAGAGATCATCGTCGCCAGCGCACCGGAGATCACAATCAACACTGCAGACGGCGGCCAAGAAGCGCCAACGCTATCTTACAAAGCCCCGCTCTCGTCGCAGGGTCCAGACTCTGCGCGCGACACTGTCTACGATGAGGTGCCAGTGGACGATAACTTGACGCTATGCACTACACCATGGCTCTACGCGGACTCGTCGCAGTTCGTCAACATTGCCGACATGGGCTGTGATGACCCCCAACCTGCCCTGAGCGAGAACAGAGGGCCTGCATGGTGGGAAGGTGAAAACTTTAGTAATATCATGTTTAATCACTTTTAGGAGTATGGTAAATGGAACTTGGGTATGGACAAAAAGGCTAGGGTAGTGGAGATCTTATCTGCAGCAGAGACACATATAGTAGAATATTCTCTTGCTTAATTGAGACGTCTAGAAGACTGGGCGTATTACCTTCTCCCGTCATTCCATGCACAACGAGACTTGTTATTCCCTGTTTTAGACCAACGGTGCATTGTCTCCCGAATCCTCCGAATCTCCAAGTACATACAGAGTACAGAGTAAACAAAAACAGGGCGACGTTGCAGGTCTTCTCTCCCCAATGACAGAAGCCGCGCATCATCCATCTCCAAGCCCGTCCCGTCAGTGTTTACATACTGCGGAGCTAAAACTCCCTCGGCGGGTTTGTCCCCTGCTCGCTCTCTGATGAGCGTCTCGATTTGGGGGTCCGGGGTAGCCGAAACCGGGCAGATTTCCTGGGGAAGACACTGAAGGCCAAAGAGTCCAAAATGCGGGGGAGAGAAGGTTGCCGGAGATGGAGAAGACGCTAGGTATGCACAGTGTGTCCCTCCCTAGCCAAGGTGAGAGACTGAGTGGATGAGAAAGTGTCGAGGGGTGGGGACCGTGCTTGACTACTTTATTGCTTTAAAGAGAAGGGAAAAAGTCTCTCCCGCAGCTTCAGCATTTCTATGTGTCAACATGTCTCCATACGATGAGACCGGGCGTCTACACAACCTGGGGTAAACCGGGGAAGTCGGGGTAAATTTCAGGGCTCTGTCGCGGGGGAGGGGACTTGGGAGGCTAATCTGGCGATATTGGGAGAGGCGAGGCGGGTCAGCAGGACAGTCTAGATTTTCATCTGACGATGCACAGTTTTTGGTGTTGAGTTTAGCTTCATGGCGCAATGCACATCAGAAACCCTCCCTCACTTGAGTCGGGTTTCGTTTCACCGCTCCACTTGGGCATGCCACGACACGACATGGCGGTTGGATATTGGTATCCTCTTGGCAAATGTGGTCTTCATTCATAGGTCGACTTGTCTACTCGGTTCGATCGGCTGCAGAGGAGGCCGGAATTCCAGAGTCGACAGCATCTCTGGAATGGGAAATTTGGTAGGCCAATGGAGCATCATGCAACCCAACGTGCCTGGCAACCAAATGAGCCAAGCTTTTCTGACCGAGAAGATGATTGGCTTCGTCGGACAACCTTTTGGAAGGTTTGTTTGTTATTATTACCGGTTATTTCCCGGTCCTTGACCATCGTGAACTCAATTGGTGGCGCCTCAATTGGGTCAATCCTGAGGAGACACGGCACGAAGAGCCCATCGAGAGAGGGGAAGAGCCACGAAGGGAACAACACCAAATGCAATTCATTAGAATGAGCGGTAAGAATGACTACCGATGACAGCTCGACGATAACGAATGCGCTTAGTGTCGCTTTCAATTGGTGTAGAAACATAGCAGGGAGGGGGTCTCAATGCCACGAGATTACACAAGCGAAACACCAACGCCCCTCGCGAGATGAAGGCATCGTGAAATGTGACTCTCCCGCAAAAGGTCCCATGACCAATTTTCTTGGGGTGTTTTTGCTTTGCTTGTGCGGTACTTGCAAGGGTAAAAATAACTTTTCCTCTTCGCTATGACAAGTCCGTGGCAGTCCAGCTGATTGGCATTCCCCTCCCATGGCAAAACTTCATGCAACCCCAACCGAGCGGCGTCTGGCTGTTTAACCTTTTCCATTGAGCATGGGTCTCTGACGCTTCGATAGTGGCCGTTCCTCGCCTGCAAGATCCGACATATCGCGTTCTATTCTCTATCTCGTCTCGTTATCACGCGTCCTATCATCCTCAGCACGGGGTCGACCGGCACTTGATGCCCGGTCCAAGACCAAAATAGATCTAGACTCGTCCCGTTATCTCTGTAGCTCTGCTCCCCCGCATGCCAGGCCCGGAAAGCGCAACACCATAAACACACGCCCTCCACCTCTGAACGGCGCCGCCTCTCCATACCGATCACGTGAGCGCTCCCGCAACCGGAGGTTCTCATGTTAGTTGCTCTTATCGTAACCATGACATAGTGACAAGATACTTTTGAGGATGATCTCGGTGAGGAGGAGTGCGGAGTCGTAGATTGCTGATAGAAAGATATATTTCGACTAGAACCTTTGATCTTTGCCAATAGAAGCTTCTGTGTTGGAAACCATTCTCATCTCATTCTCCTTTTTCCATCTCATCCCTTTACATACATCACATAATAGCAGAAATGGCACCCTCACCGCGGGTTCTCATTATTGGCGCTGGCATCGTTGGCGTCAACGTTGCTGATGAGCTGGTCTCTCGCGGCTGGACCGACATCACGGTCCTGGACCAGGGACCTCTGGACATGCCTGGTGGCTCAACCTCTCATGCCCCTGGCCTTGTATTCCAGACAAACACATCAAAGACTCTCAGCAAGATGGCCACATACACAGTCGAGAAACTACTATCACTAGACTGCTTCAACCAAGTCGGTGGTTTAGAAATTGCTACTACTCCTGCACGATTGGAGGAGCTCAAGCGAAAAAGGGGATATGCTTACTCTTGGGGCATCGAGGCGAATCTCATCAGCCCTGAGAAGTGTCTTGAGCTGTACCCCTTGCTGGATAAGAGCAAGGTTCTTGGTGGTCTTCACATTCCCACTGATGGTCTTGCACTGGCTCGTCCTGCTCAAGCGAAGCTTATTGAGCGAACACGAGCAGCTGGTGTCAAGTATCACGGATCTACAGTGGTCACATCCATCGACCACCACGACGGCCACGTCTCAGCTGTCCACACCAAGAATGGAATTTTCGAGGCTGATATCGTCATCTCATGCGCTGGGTTCTGGGGTGTTGAGATCGGAGCCATGGTTGGCCTGCCAGTTCCCCTGACACCCATGGCTCACCAGTATGTGCACACAAAGTCAGTTCCTTGCCAGAAGGGCAAGAATGAGGAGCCCAACGGTGCCAAACTACCTATCCTCCGTCACCAGGACCAGGATCTGTACTACCGTGAGCACGGTGATCACATCGGTATTGGATTCTACGGCCATCGCCCAATGCCTGTGGTTGCAGCCTCGCTTGGCGAGACCCCCAAGAACGTCGATTCCCGAAACATGCCATCTAGCCTTCAGTTCACACCTAAGGACTTCGCGCCAGGCTGGGAGTTGTCGAAGGAGATCCTTCCTGCTCTCCGAGAAACCGAGATTGACCACGGTTTCAACGGTATCATGTCTTTCACCCCCGACGGTGGCCCTCTCGTCGGCCAGGCTCCCAACTTCGATAACTTCTACGTCGCTGAGGCTGTCTGGGTCACGCAATCTGCTGGTGTCGGTAAGGCACTTGCTGAGCTTCTTACTACGGGCCGATCTGAGATCGACCTCTCCGAATGTGACATCTCCCGCTTTGAGCAAGTTCAGCTTTCACCTGCCTATGTCGCCGAAACAACATCTACACAGTTCGTCGAAGTCTACGATATCCTCCACCCTCTCCAGCCCAAGGAGTCACCTCGCAACCTCCGAGTCAGCCCCTTCCACCAGCGCCAGCAGGAGCTCGGTGCCTACTTCCTCGAGGCTGGTGGTTGGGAACGCCCTCACCACTTCGAAGCCAACGAGAAGCTGCTCAAGGACCTGCCCGAGGCTTGGAAGCCTGTCGAGCGAGATGCTTGGTCTTCTCGATACTACTCTGCTGTTTCAGCGGCTGAAGCCTGGAAGACGAGAACTGCCGTTGCTTTGTACGATCAGACTCCTATTAGACGGTTGGAGATCACTGGCCCTGGTGCTGCTGAGCTGCTTCAGCGCTTGACGACTGGTAACGTTGCTGGAAAAGTTGGCAAGGTGACATTCACCCTACTCCTGGATAGCCATGGCGGTATCAAGAGTGACATCTTCGTCGCCAGACTCGGAGAGGATCTCTTCCATCTCGGCGTCAACGGTCCCGTCGACCTTCACTACTTCACTCGCGAGGCCAAGGTCCAGACCAAGGCCAGCCCTCACCGAGCAGTTCAGGTCCGCGACATCACAGGTGGCCTCGCTGCTGTTGGAGTCTGGGGCCCCCGTTCAAAGGATCTCATCAAGCTCGTAAGCAAGGACGACTTCTCCGGCCGAGCTCTTCCTTACCTGAGCGTCAAGAAGGCCGAGATCTCTGGCATTCCCGTCATTGCTACCAACTTCTCATACATTGGCGAAGAAGGCTGGGAAATCTACACGACTGCCGACAATGGTCTGCGGCTCTGGGATGCTCTCTGGCAGGGTGGCCAGCCTTACGGGGTCATTGCTGCTGGCCGAAGCACCTTCAACGCTCTCCGTATTGAGAAGGGCTTCCGATCTTGGGGTACCGACATGACTTCTGAGTACGACCCCTATGAGGCTGGACTAGAGTTTGCCCTTCAGCCAGGCAAGGATGGCTACGTTGGCTTTAACGCTCTCAAGGGTCGGTCCAGCGAGAAGGTGTCTCGCCGCATTCGCGGCCTCACCATTGACGATGGTCGCTCCGTCATCCTCGGCAAGGAGCCGGTGTTCGTCAAGGGCCGTGCAGTTGGCTACGTGACAAGTGCAGCGTTCGGATACAGCGTTCGCAAGCCTATTGCCTACGCATATCTACCCAAGGAAGTCCTCGAGGGCGACAAGGTAGAGATTGAATACTTCGGCAAGCGCATCAAGGCTACCGTCACATCTCTGCCCTTTTACCAGCCCGAGAAGAGCGCATATGGCCAGACCTCACAGGCCAGCTTCTCTGCTCGTCTGTAGATTATGAACTTTACGATTTCCTTTGTCTTGGGTGTCTCATCTGTCTTTCTGCGATTAGGAAGAGGGTTTTGTGATGCTGGAATTCCTAAATGGCGGAGAAGTCATGTTATGGGAAAAGTCTTAATAGGCAGCTCACTCTTGCATAATGAGCGATGATTTCTACTAGATGTTAATGAACCATGTTTTACAACTTATTACTTAGGTCTCTGTGAATATCCGACTAGTTTGTCTTATTTGTAAGTCGGCATTGAGTCTTCCCGTGAACTATCTTGGCTGACAAGGATAGTAATCCCAGCTGCCATTTCTGGAATACCCCAGTGGACTTGATAGGTCGCGATGCAAGAATTAGCGGAAAGGAACAGGAATAGTTCGATTCATAACGTTGCTTCTCAGGGTTGCTTATCAATTCGTCTCGATTACGACTCGGATAACAACGGTCCTATAAGTCGTCCCGCGACGAATCATTAGCTCACCCGCTCAACGGCATCCGGGAATCGAGAGAGAATCCTCCGATAGTAGAAGTTATGACTAGAATGCGAGCTTTCGTCACGGATGGCAAAGGAAGCGGATCTGTCCAGTCAGTTCCTCGTCCAAGCCCGCGCGGAGGAGAAATTCTTATCAAGCTTCACTACGCGGCTCTGAATCCTGGTGATTAGAAACTCGTTGAAGGTGATGTCTTGGACGGACCAGCACAGCCAGGTCTCATTGCAGGCTGTGACTTCGCCGGCACCGTCGAAGACTCCAACGGCTCCGAATGGAAAATGGGCCAGAGAGTTGGCGGCTGGGTCCACGGCACGACCTTCGAAGGCATTGGGTCTTTTGCTGAGTACATAAACATCGAGGCATCACTCGTCTTTGCCGTGCCCGACAACATCAGTTTGCAGCAGGCATCGACTATCTCACTCGCTTTTGCGACGGCCACGCAAGCTATGTATCAACACTTGTCGCTACCTGAACCTTATCATTTTAGAGAAGACCAGGTGGATTTTCTGGTGTATGGTGCTTCCACGAGTGTTGGACTGTATGCTGTTCAACTTGGCAAGCTCAGCGGTCTTCGTGTCATCGCAGTGGCCTCGTCCAAGAACCACGAGCTCCTGAAACGGCTGGGCGCCGAGGTCACGGTGGACTACCACGACGAGGACTGGGTTGACCGTGTCAAAGAGGTTACTGGAGGGAAATTGAGATATGCCCTCGATAACATTGCAGTTGGAAATTCTCCAGAGAAAGTAGCCCGCTGTCTGGCTCACAGCGCAGGGTCTCAGCTGATTGCTCTATCGCCACTCGACAAAGGGTCTCTTCGCGCTGTCAATCCATATGTCAAAGCTGAGTCTATGCTGGCTTTTACTGTTTTTGGCAGGGCGTTGGGTGAAGAATACACCGTGTTTGACAATACAGGTCCCGAGACGCCAGACGAGAAAAGTGCTTGGGAGAAACACCTACGACTAGTAACTGGGATGCTGGAGAGGGGCGGATTTGAGGCAAACCCTGTGGTAGAAGTTGGAACTCTGGAAGACGTTGCTGAAGCCTTTCGGTTGAGCAGAGAAGGGCAGCTGTCGGCTGAAAAGGCTGTTCTGAGGGTCAGCGCGGGACTCGGAAGGGATGGGGAGAAGTGATAAGAAAGCACGAGATGCCAATACTAACAGTACCTCCACAACAATATTATTGTTAACCTATTGATGGCTGTCCGATTATCGCGGAAACTCTCAATATTGTTTAGTCGATGTTGTTTCTGCTAGCTAAGCTAGAGGAGGAAAGAAAACTCACAAGCTTCACACACGAGGAAGGAAAGCTTAGGACTCTAACTCTAAACGATAAAAAAATATTTAGGTAAATCTAGCTGAAGCTTAAGAGACTCTTTGCTAAGTTTATTTTGATACCCTCCCTATATTAAAGGCTGAAGTTTCCTTGTTCCCTGGGGCCAAGATATGGCTAATGCTTCCACTGGAAGCCGATTCCGCGTCCGCGGAACACTCGCCTACCTGGCTGTTTGCGCTAGAGCAGATAGCAATTTATCAGTGCGGCGATAAGGTGCTATCTGTTAGTGTACTATCAGAGTTTGGCGGTTGAATCACAGACGTCATTCCCTGGGAACCTGTTCCACCACTTGCAACGCGTGCACGCGATGGCACGGAATGGGTTGCGACTAATGCAAGCCAAACACAAACAAGGCTTGCCTGTTGCGTCATTCTGCCGTTTGATGGAGCTTGTCGCTTGTTTAAAATAATCCTTATCGTCGTTTAGATTCGATGGGCGATGAATTACGCTGATCGTTTTGACGACAAGGACAGTGGAGTTTGTTCACTGGAGCAGGGCGCTGAATGCAGCAAGATTAGCGCTGCAAATCGCTGACTTAGGGTAAGGTAGCTAGGCCTAGATAGCTTGCGACACGAGACAGTCGCGTGGGTTTGATGGGAATTAGCTTTTGGAACCCTTAAAACGGGAGGTCAAGGATAGAGACGTTCTTTTTATGTAACAGCTTCCTCTTTGGTCGTAGATACCTTGCCTTACCTTACCTTAACTTACGCGTCGTGGATGTTCCCCCAGAATCAGATAATGCCTGTCTTGTTGCTGTCAAATGCCAAGATGAACATCGCGGGTGCCAAGCTGTCACAGGCTTCTCCCGCCCTGCCAAGAGATCAAGCACGGTTTTAGTTGGGAATATCTCCAACTTCTTCGACTTCATTTCTCCTGAAGAGAATTGAAGATGCGCTACAAATACTCACCACCATAACCAAATCCTGGCATGTCCTTTCTTTTGTCTTGGGCCATCCATTCGTGCATATATTTCTCACCTAAGATTTGAACAAGGGAGTATCAGTACCCAAACTCTATCAATGACTCCATCCCATTCCTCCTCCCATCGCATGACAAGTCAAAGTAAGTCGGTCCTACCGCAGCAAGACCCGTTAATATCCCCCTTCTGGGCTTCTACAGACTCCAGTCAGATAAAAGCCACCTGTTTCTGCCCAATAGCCACTGCTCATCGTATGTTAGTCTCGGGATCGGCAGCTTGATAAGAGGTCCTTCCGGCTAGCTCGGCTCCGGGCGCGCCCCAATGATACAGGTGCTACGCCATTTGCTGCCAACTGCTCAATTTCACACGCACGCAGATCCAGCAGAGATATTCCGGGGTAGAAACCTGAATCTATGACAAATAGATTCCTCAAAAGATGCCACTTTCCCCAGACTTGGGAGGAGCCTTTGCCCGTACCTTATCCAGATTGCAGAACGTCGCATGTAATACCAGATAAAACATGCCTTCGTCGGACCTGTAGTTGGAGAGGTATCGACGATAACACCTCCGGATCCGAGTATGCACAGGATTAAGCTACAGCCTAACCTCAGCTCTAAAAACTTCCGCTTAGTAGCACTCTTTTCCCTACGTCAGCACGCGCGACCATACGGTTGATAGGCTAGTTTCCCTCTCTTCCCTTGCTCCCCCCCAGCTCCTTTTTTTCGGTGGCTTAAGCTTTTGTTCATTCGAGTATCCACTTCTTTTGCCCCAGCTGAGCAACGTGCCGCTTTATCCGTGAGATAGAGGAGCAAGCCCCCAGTCTCCAGAAACGGATCACCACAGCAATTCGAGCAGTGAAACCAACAATCAGATCAATGCAGTGCTCCATGTTACGTACCCTTCCCAGCTACCTATCTCTCTCTGCATCCTTCCAAGAAAACCACCTTCCGCTTTTCAATTAGGTCCGTGTGAGGGACGGCCTCCCCGAGTTGCCACTTTTAGCTCGAGTACTGTAGCAGTTGTATTGTATATATCTGCCATTAGCCCGCGCTGTCTCTAATTCCCTCTGATCCTCTGACTCTCAAGACATTGGAGTTTATCTGAGCATCTCACAATGTCGGAAATCCATACTAAACAAGAAGCCCTCGAGGCTCAGGATACATCACCGCGATATGATGAGAAGCAGGGCACCGCTGAGCCCATTGATGATCGACCCAAGCAGTCGTGGGCGCTGCGCAATGGGCTTACTCCCGGCTCATTCGCTCCCCATGATGATTACGCAAAGGGGACTGCCGAGTTGCAGCGTGACATGAAGCCTCGTCATCTTAACATGATCGCTATTGGTGGCAGGTCAGTCATCTTCCTTCTGTCGTCATCGTGCAACGCCGGCTTATTGCCGCCCTGCTAATTGATGACGCGCTAACATTGGTTCGGTGTACTAACTCATTTGCAGTATTGGTGCTGGTTTCTTCGTCGGTAGCGGTTCTGCTCTGCAGACTGGTGGCCCTGGTTCATTGACTATTGGTTTCTTGATCATGGGTGTCATGATCTTCAACGTTGTCTATGCTCTTGGTGAACTTGCTGTTATGTATCCCGTCTCTGGTGGATTCTATACGTGAGTTCTGTTCATCCCCAATCAAGACATGAGCTAATAAATCATCAGCTATGCCAACCGATTTGTTGATCCCTCTTGGGGTTTCGCCATGGGCTGGAACTATGTCATGCAGTGGGCTTTCGTTCTTCCTCTTGAATTGACAGTATGCGGCACAGTCATCCAATACTGGGCCCCGCATACTAGCGTAGCTATCTGGGTCAGCGTAAGTTCAGCCCCCATGAAGCCATCGTGAGTCTGTTGATTGACATGCTGCAGGTATTCCTTGCTGTTATTATCCTCGTCAACATTTTCGGCACTCTCGGTTACGCCGAGGAAGAGTTCTGGGCTGCACTGCTCAAACTCTCTGCCACCGTTATCTTCATGATCATCGCTGTCGTCCTCGTTTGCGGTGGAGGTCCTTCTGATGGACAGTACAGCACCTACCAGGGCGCCAAGCTTTGGTATGACCCAGGTGCTTTTCAGCACGGTTTCCGAGGCTTCTGCGGTAAGATATGATTCCCCCTTCCTGTGATATTTTCTCAGATACTAATGGGTATTAGGTGTGTTCGTCACTGCAGCCTTCTCCTTCAGTGGAACAGAACTTGTCGGTCTCGCTGCTGCTGAAGCCAGGAACCCCGCCAAGTCTCTCCCCGGCGCCATCAAGCAGGTCTTCTGGCGAATCACTCTCTTCTACGTTGTTGGCCTTCTGCTTGTCGGTTTCCTCGTCAATTCTAAGGACCCCAGACTTCTGAACGCCGGTAACGACGACCCTAGTGCCTCTCCCTTCGTCATCGCTGCCGCCAACGCTCATCTAAAGGGGTTCGATTCTTTCATGAACGTCATCATCCTCGTTTCCGTCTTGTCGATCGGCGTCTCCTGCGTTTACGGTGGTAGCCGAACTCTTGTCGCACTCGCGCAACAGGGCTACGCTCCCAAATTCTTCTCTTTCATTGATAAGTCCGGTCGTCCTCTTCCGGCCGTTGTATCCATCATCGCCATCGGTGCTCTTGGATATATCAGTGTAAGTGGTGATGGAAACACCGTCTTCGTCTGGCTCCAGGCTTTGTCCGGTCTGGCTGCTTTGTTCACTTGGGGCTCTATCTGCCTTTGCCACATCCGATTCCGGCAGGCTTGGAAATACCACGGTCACACTTTGGATGAGATCCCCTTCCAGCACGTCTTCGGAGTCTGGGGCTCTTGGCTTGGACTCATCCTTATCGTCATCGTTCTTATTGCGCAGTTCTACACCGCCATCACTAATCTTGATGGATCACTTGGTACTGCCGAGGGCTTCTTCGAGTCATATCTGGCTCTGCCTGTTGTCATTCTCTTCTATGCTATTGGATACATCTGGAAGCGAGAGGGATGGAGAAAGGTCAGCGAGATTGATCTTGATACCGGTCGTCGCGAGCATGATTGGGATACCATCAACGCTTATCGCGAGCAGCTCGCCAACGGCCCTGCTTGGAAACGCGTGTGGCATGCTCTGTTTTAAGTGTACATAGCGATGTCAACATATCTTGTAACTGCCCTTTGGCTATGAACACTTCAATCTATATATTTAACGTTCAACCACAACCTGTTGGCTTTTAGAACAGCGCTTTCAACTAAACTATCACAGCTCGTACTGCGTTGCTGTTATTCGTGCCGAGATATACATTCAAGGAAGTGCGAAGATTCGATCTTTTGGTCTATCAATACTTTGTCCGAGGGCGTTGTCTTGGAAGCACTGTCCTCGTTCTAAATGTCTATCAATGAACCTCTTTCCAACTTCTAACGGGAGATATCATCCATATGATCAGCCCCAGACTGGAGAAGTCAACCACCGGGAAAGACCCTGACTGTTTATGTGCCAGGTACGTATTTCAGGTCCAGGACCAGGCCCGTAGAGGTGAGGGGGGGTAAGCAGCTGCGAGGTTGAACACCAGCGGAAATCTCCAGAAACCCCGAATGACACGCTGAAATTACGTGAGCCTACCAACGAACTATCAACAGCCGATTCTCGTCTCCTATCTGTGCAAGCTTCGTATCAAGGTAAATCCCAGGTCCGGGATGGGAGTGAGAGATTCTCTCGCTCTATTTAGTCATCGACGAAAGGCTCCTGCCGGTATCTTGGTCAATTCCAGCTGACGAGAGTTGCCGAGCAATAAGCACTAGCCATGGTTGTCGATTTCAAGCTTCATGGAAACTTTCCAGAAACCCAGAGACATTCTTCGATGTCCGGAGAGATATGTAGGTAAACTTGACTAGGCGAGAAGTGATCGAGATCCTATGGGAATTTCCGTAGTACCATAAGTTCCATAGGCATATAAGACTCCTGTAATTCAGCTCAATCCTCATAAAAGCCGCCGCACTCAGTATCGCCGAATCCACCACTGCCACAGACAACTATCTCGTCTCCCTTTCATAATGAGCTCTGAAAGCAAAACTGACTATCCATGGGAAATAAGCCGAGAGGTAGAGCGGCTTCAGAAACAGCATGCTTGGGTTCAGAGATGCCTTGACAACAAGATTGTCTTTGCACCCATACCACTGGATAAAGAAGAACTCAGGATTCTCGACGTTGGGTGCGCCGATGGTAATATTCTGACTGTTAAAGTTGTTGTCAACTTGACTAATAAGAAGATTAGGAGTTTTGCTTCGAGACCTGAAGAAGCAGGTTTCCCCATCTGCCCAGCTCGTTGGCGCTGATATTTTCGATGCATTTCTACCTGCTTCCGAAGGGGGCATTCACTTTGAAGTTTACGACCTCTGTGAAGTTCCTGGAGACCAACTTGTCAGAGCATTTGACTTGACACACATGAGGTACAGCATCCTTGGAGCTGCCAAGGTAGGATACCAGAAAGCCATTGATCATCTCGCCTGTAAGTAAGCAAGAGTGTTTGCACCATTTGGGACCACGCGACTGACTTCAGACAACGACGGTTACCCCTGGAGGTTGGCTGCAGGTCCACGAGCTTGACTTTGATCTCACAGATCGGCCTAACGTAGGTTCGGCGTGGAGAGATGTGAGCAACCTCATCGCGGCCATGTTCGACTGTATGGGCATGGGATCCGATTGCATCCGCAAGCTGCCAGGCGCATTCGACGCCGCAGGACTCAAGAACGTGACTGTTCATTCGGTAGATCTGCCCATGGGCAAGCTGCTGGGTGACGATGGGGCAGCCGAGTTATAGTGGCAGCCTTTCGCGATTACCATCCCCAGCCTCCTTGAGGGGGCAAAAGGTGAGTTTATACTTCTCAGATGTATGAGAGTTTGACGAACAGTAACAGCCCTTGGTGTCAAGCTACCTGATTCTACGTATGAGAACTTGGCCGAGGTTTGAAAAGGAAGTTAAGGAAAAGGGTGCCATGTTTCGAGCGTTGGTCACTGTTGGACAAAAGCCAGCGTGAGCTATACTACATAGAATATTCCTAGGATTATGCATAATCCTTCGACTCGGTGTTTGAGCACGCCCTTCCCAGCTGCCGAGCTGTCAGCATGCAGTTACGTTACCCCAGCTTTGCAATGCAACTAGTGTCAATTACAAAGACTTTGTCATGGTTATTAACTCAAGAGCGGAGTCTCCACCAAACAGAATAAAGGTTGACAGTCACCCCGACGATCGTGTTGCCAAGATGTTTCCAATGACCAAATACCTCAATCCAACGTGAGGGGACCTGTGATTTTAGCGGCCCGAACATCCGACGGCTAAATCCTGCGAGTAGTGCCAATTCAACAAAACTCAGCATTTGTCCCAATTCCGTGAAGAATCTCTTCTATTATTATCATCCATTTGTTGAAAACCTCAGATAATATGGCCGAAGCAAATTTTGTAGATGTTGAAGCTCTGTTGAGCGATTTGACGCTGGATGAGAAGGTGGAGCTTCTGGCCGGCCAGGGATCGTTTCGCATGACGGGTCTTGAGAAGCATGGAATTCCCGCGCTGATTGTAAGTCTGAGATGCCAAACACGAGAGAGAAAAAATATGAAGCTGACAGTCCAGACTTCAGATGGGCCTCATGGAATCCGAGGACGGCGGTCGTTCACTCGCGTGAGTACCCCTTAATGTCTGGGCAGCATGAACTAACAGACCGCTAGATGCCGAGTCCAATGCTACCGTCGGCTACAGGAATGGGCGCTACCTTCAACACTGAACTCATTCATAAAATCGGAAGCCTTCTTGGTGAAGAAGCCAAGGTTCGCGGTGTCCATGTCTTGCTAGCACCGACACTTTGCCTCCAGCGCTCGCCTTTGATCGGACGTGGCTTTGAAGCCTTTGGCGAAGACCCTTTTCTCAGTGGAACTTTGGGTGCACATTATATTAATGGCGTGCAAGAGCAGGGTGTCGCTACAAGTGTCAAGCACTTTGCAGCCCACGATCAGTCTGATAACAGTATCGAGGATAATGTGGTTATGACCGAGCGCACCCTCCGAGAGGTTCATATGCTGCCCTTCCAGCTTGCCCTTCGAGGTTCAGACCCCTGGACGATCATGACATCCTATAACAAAATCAACGGGATTCATGTAAGTGAGGATCCTCTACTGATGAAGGAGATTCTGCGTGAAGAATGGGGGTTCAAGGGACTTATAATGAGTGACTGGTTCGGCACCTACAGCACGTCCGAAGCGATCAATGCTGGCTTGGATCTCGAAATGCCTGGACCGTCGGATTGGAGAGGAAAGCGTCTCAGCATTGCTGTCAACTCTCGAAAGGTTTCCAAAGCAACAGTCGATACAGCCGTCGAAAACGTCCTGAACCTTGTAAATAAGTGCAAGGCAGGCGAGAAATCAGGAAAGGCCCCTCAGTCGGATACGCCAGAGCAGCGAGCCCTCATTCGACAGCTGGTGGCTGAGTCAGTAGTGCTACTTAAGAACGACAAGCAAAGGCTACCGATCAAGAACTCCAAGGGCCTGAAATTCGGACTGATTGGAGATCACGTCAAGAACCCTGCTCTTTGCGGTGGTGGAAGTGCCGAAGTTGAGCCTTACTATGGCATCACCCCATATGAGGCGATCAAGGAAGTTGTAGGTGAGGAGAATATCACATATACTCCAGGCTGCAATTGTAAGTAACACGTTATGCCATTATTACTCCTACATCTACATGCTAACACTACAAACAGCGTTCCGATTTAGTCCCCTCATCAAGGGCCATACACCCCCAGACTCCGATACTGAGGGCTGGGCTGTCGAGATCTTTGGAGAGGACCCGCAAGAAAACCCCAATACCAAGGTCCTTGTTTCAACTACAGCCGAGAAGCAGCTGGTCGATGTTCCAGAGAGCTACCATGCGACACTCCCAACCAAATTCTACGCCAGAGCAAAAGCCAAGTACACTATCCACGAGTCGGGAAAGCTGAAGTTCGGCTTCAGCACTTCTGGAAAGGGAAAATTCCTCATTGACGGCAAGGAGGCTATTGACCTGTGGACAAGCCAGCCTCGAAAAACTGACTCAACACCTTGTTTCAACCGCCTGTCCATGGAGAGATTCTACGAGGGTGAATTCGAGAAGGGCCAGGTACTAGACCTCGAGGTGCTCCAAGTGAATGAGAGCCTCTCGGGCGGTGTTGGTACTGCACAAACGCTTGCTGGTCGCGTTGGAATTTTTGAGCTCTACGACGAAGACCAGGGTATCAAGGATGCCGTGGAAGTCGCCAGGAAAGTTGATATCCCCATTGTTATCACTGGCTTATCGTCAGACTTCGAGTACGAGGGCAGTGACAGGAAGCATATGAGACTTCCCGGCCGCGTGGACGAATTGATATCGGCTGTTTTGGAGGCCAACCCCGATTCTGTAAGCTGACCTTCGTTTAGCCAAAAAAACTCAAGCTGACACGTTACAGATTATCATCACGCAATCAGGGTTGCCCATCGAGATGCCTTGGGAGTCTCAAGCGGCGACTCTCCTTCACGCCTGGTTTGGCGGCCAAGAGACAGGCCATGGCATGGCTGACGTCCTTTTTGGCAAGGCCAATCCCTCTGGAAGGCTCTCACTAACATTCCCCAAATCCGTCAAACATACGCCAGCGTACCTCACCTTCTCCAAGGCGGACTATGACATTGTATATGGCGAAGGTGTCTTTATCGGTCATCGATACTACGAGATGGTTGACCGAGAGCCACTTTTCTACTTCGGTCATGGTCTATCATACTCCAAGTTCGAGTACTCGAATCTCGATGTCCCCAAGGAGTTTACACCAGTGGTTGGTCACCAGATGCGCGTCACCGTCGACATCACTAACAAGGGCGCCTTTGCGGGTGCCGAAGTTGTTCAGCTGTACATCCACCACGCGGACAGCTCTCTTCAACGGCCAGTCAGAGAGTTGAAGGCATTTACCAAGGTCACTGTGGATGTCGGCGAGACCAAGACTGCTGAGCTTACTCTTGACAAGTATTCCATATCATTTTGGGACCAGGAGGCATCGAAGTGGAAGGCTGAAGCTGGAAAGTACAGCGTGATACTTGCCTCCAGCTCAAATCCGAAGGATGAGATTGCGCGCGGGGGCTTTATCTTGCCCAAGACTTTCTTCTGGAAGGGCCTTTAGATACCTTGGGTACACTCCCATGGGATAGCTTGTCATGGGCAATAGACTGCCCATGATCGCTCAGTTTACATGCTGTTCCCTTTCCGTGACGTTGCTCAATAAGACTCTAATTATGACCAAAGGAAACTCTATGATATTCTACCTAGGACTGTACATGACCTCTGTTGTTGAAACAATCTCGATGCCATCACTTTTACCGTTTCTGAGGTAATGGGAGTTGCTCCTGCGTGAACCAGCAACACCAGGACCTACTCCAGGCGCAGTCACCAAGACTTGATGATTGCCATTGTCGAAGCTTTGCTGTGGCTTGGGCCAGAGTGTAGCTTCATCGTCATCGGTAACCTTTCTTCCCGATTCCGAGTCATCTCCAGACTGGAGTTCGATGGCATCAGCTTGCTTGCGACTCAACTGTCTTCGGCTCTTGATAGCATTGGATCCTCCTGTTGCTCCAGAAGGCCCACCGTAGCTGACGCCGTTACTGCTGAACATTTTGGGGAGGATTCGCTTGAAGAATGGCTTGAGAGAGCTGGCAGATGCACATATGACACAGCCAGTGAGCTCAGCGTACATCCAGCAGAGTTCGTACGCGAGACCCCAGGTGTAATTGGGGCTGCTGAATAGCTGAACAGTGAGGACGCAATTGTAGATGGCAACGATGATGACACTGGAGACGTCAGTACGTTATCAAGTGTTGTAGGAAGGGTTACTCACAAGCCACCAGTAGTGAACAGGAACAGGAGTGACATCTTCTGTCGGCGAGGAATTTGCAGGGGGATAACAATACGCAACGGCAGCAGCAATATTACCAAATCCATGACTACATTGGCAACCGAAGCAGCCAAGAAGAAGCCGAATTTGTCCACACATTTGCCCGTCGCTTGAGCGGCAAGGTCCCAAGAGGCCTTGATGGGCTGGCAGCCAAAGAGACTAATCATAGCATAGATGAGGGCATAAAGACCGAAGAGGCTGATCAGGACATAGATGACCACTCGAAAGGTTCGTTCGGGTGAGAGGCGGAGATAAAAGAAGAGAAGAGAGATTTTGGCGAGATCAGAGGACAGCATGTAGAAGATGTTGACGGGGATAGTCCACTGTAAGGCGTCAGCCATCTCGAAGGCTAAGAGTTGAGGTCAAAAACGTACTTTGAGCAATGATTCGTATTGCGATTGAGTTACCTGCCAGAAGTTGGTAGCACAGCCTCCCTGGGCAACCACTATCTCTGTTAGTATGGATGTGTTGACAGGAAGGGGACGACTCACTGCCCATAGTGCATGCATAAAAGACCCAGCAGGCTACAAGCGAAGCGCCAGTAAGGACTGAGTATGATGTTAGCTCCATTGAACCCAAGATCTGGAAGTAGAAACGTACAGTCGTCAAGACGAAGAGGGTTCTTGAGCAGTCGAACTCTGGTCAAGATCCGGAGTCCATAAACGACCGTTCCAAGAGTGAACAGACAAGCACCCAAAATAATCTGTATAGTCGCAGCGCTTCCAGCTTCCCACCTATCCTGCCCCTTGGGCGGCTCCATCATATACACCTCCTCAGCCATGGCGATTTGCAACTCGGCCGCAACAGTGTCGGTTGATCGTGGAATGAGAAGTCAAGTTCGGGCTAAGCAATTAACCCAGCGGTAAAACAACGATGTTCAGATGGGAGGTGCTTCACAGTTAATCTAATTGGAAATAGTGAGATCTGCAAGCTTATTCCTTATTCTGTTTCAAAGGCGAACGTTATCAGGAGCTTTCTTTTTCGTCTATAACGGCTCCACTGCTGTCCATCAAGGATGATCTTCCCGTTATGCACCCGAAACCGATGCCAGCTCTGGGGGCCTGGCACAGGATTTTATGCCAGACCTTAAGAACTTGTTCAAAGCTCGTGTGCCTCACTTGCCACTACGACCTACAGTTCAAGCAGCGAACAGTGAGGTAAAACCTCCGCCCTCAACCTGTGGCACTTTTGCCCCGGAAACGTCCAGCCAACAATATTATTTCTTTTGCTCCGTCAAGTTCCCCCTGTCTAACGATGCGATTCGTTTGATGGAGAAAGGAAAGTGGGCTGATTGCCACGGTCTTCAGGAGAATCAGCTCGGCATTGGCGGTTTCCGACCGAGTGGTTTTGCTTTGTCTGATTTGAGATCCACATTAACAACAAATGCATGATTTTTGTACAACTTAATCTGTATGCTGGGCTTCTGGGCTGGTAGGATTTCGGGTAATGAGTCGTAAATCATAATGTTTCGTTACTTGCAATGAGCCAAGGCCGTTGACCAGCGCTGAGACAAGGCTGGCTGGTCATTTTCGCAAACACCATCCAACGGCTGCAGATCACTTCTGTAGCGTGCTTCTTATCCGTTGGTAAATATGGGGTTTGCTTCAGGAACAACAGGGCTGAAATCCCTTGCGTATCCAGACCACTGGGCTGGGACAGAACATCTTGATCTGGAAAGGAGGGGCATGGCATGATGCTCAGCAATTTCGATCGAGCACAGCACAACAGCAGATTGAGTTGAGAATCAAACTGTTGAGAATGTCCTTTCCAAGTTTGCCCCTCATCGAAGACGTCTCATCTCAGGCTTTCGGCTTCTGCAGTCCCAATATGTTTGACGACAGGTCACTTTTTCTTTCTTTTGTCGCCTTCACCGTCTAGTGATCTGACCTTCTTTCTCTCCTCTCATTCGTCCGGGAAGAACTTCCTTCACCCTTGTATCATTCGTTGAACTTGTGTGGCAAGAGAATACAACAGTCTCCACGTCCTGGAATTAGGATCAGATCCTTGTCAGGAGATCCACGTCTGCCCACAAATCTTGCTTTCGCTCCGTTTTTACACTCCTCAGAAACAGCACTAGAAATGAGAATCACGGACCAAACCACCAGAGGTTAGGCAAACCGTTACCTCCCGTTGGCGCTAATGGTAATATGTAATCACCTCATGGAGGTTTCGTTTGCCGCCTTTGTATAAACTCAAGAGGAAAAAGAAAAGAGCAATCAAGAGCTTTGTTTCCACTCTTGCAGACCCAGTCATGCAGAACTCGGATTGGTCAGGATGCATGAGTTGTTCAATCCTTCGAGCCGTTCCCTGCAATGCTCAGATTTCTCGGCTACACAATGTAACTCAACCGGTTCTGCTGTAGGGATCAAGACCCAACTAGCCAATACCAAGGCAGCCCCCATTTTTGAAACGGTTTTGCTGCGGAATCATTAGACGATGCAACACTATGCGATGATCGCTTACGTCCTATCGGGCGCAATACTCCCTCGGGGAAAGAGATAACGCAGCGACTCAGTATCTTCCTTGTATACCATCCCCCACGACTCAAGAAGGTCCATTTTAATTGTCGTCTGTTCCTGGTCGTCTTGAATCACTCAATCCCCCTCAGCCCCTCCAGGATCACTCAACGCTTGGCTTACCTAGCTTGCTTGAGAAGCGTCTGGAATCCCCTATATAATCTGCCCAGTCAACAGCGGCAGCCGATACTCCATTCTCTTACATGCTGCATTTCTCATATAGGTTTTTCTTTTTACGACTCTAAAAATGGCAAACCCGTACCCTTTCCAAGACAAGGTCATTGTTGTTTCTGGTGCTAGTCGCGGGACAGGCCTGGCCCTCTCACGGTACCTTTTGGTACGTGGAGCCAAGGTTTCCATGGCTGCAACTTCCGAGGAGAATCTGAAGAAGGCCGTTGCTGGTATTGAGCAGGATATCCCTGATGTCAAGGATCGGGTCATCTATTTTCCCACAGATGTGAGGAACCCCGATGATGTCAAAGTATGGATTGAAAGGACTGTTGCCAAGTGGGGAGAGTTGGATGGTGCTGCAAATGTTGCAGGTGGGATAACTGGCTCCTGATATATCGTTAAGGACATATACTGACCCATTTGGTAGCCAAGATGAACAAAAGTATTCACCCCATTGAAGAACTTGAACTCGAAGAGTTGAAGGAGGTTCTCGATGTGAATGTCATCGGCACATTCAACAGTATCAAGTACGAGATGAAAAACATGAAACCCGGAGGCAGCATCGTCAACTGCGGCAGTCAACAGGTCAAGTATGCTTCTGGAAATATGGGAGCATATGCAGCCTCAAAGAACGCCATCCGCGGCTTGAGTCAATCAGCTGCATATGAGGGCGGTGCCAAGTACCCCAAGAACCCCATCAGAGTCAACCTATTATGCCCGTGAGTAATCTCCCAAGAGTCACTATACATCGACTTACATATGTGGCAGAGGATGTATTGATACCGATATGATCCGCCAGCCTCTACACTTGCCCAATGGTGCGGGTACATGGACCATGACGGAGGGCGATCACTTGACGTCAATCATCAAGCGCTACTCCAGGCCGGAGGAGATTGCTGCATCTATAGCATTCTTACTGGGAGATGAGAGTAGATTCATGACAAAGCAGGAGATATACGTTGATGGTGGCTGGATGGAGGCCAACTATGTAGCTTAGGTGTCATCTTGAACCCAAGCTCTAGCAACAAATGTCATTTAAAGCCTCAAGTGCAATATATTATGTTTACAAAGTGATTTGTAACGTAGCCAGTTCAGAAATCGTATTACAAATGCATCTTTAGGAGTTTACTTCGTCATATCGAAGCTGAGTGCTGGACATGAGGCTTCAGCACATTCCTCAATAGGAAACTGCATGTCTTGGCAAAGTCATCAGACGAATCATGGCTCCATATGCTCGTCCTGACGCTATCCATATTTGGCAACAGCACTTCTTGGAAGATTTACGACATTGAAGTCTTGTAGCAAGATATTTGCCTTCGAGCAGTATATAAATCCAACAAGTTTACTATGGTAGTCTTCAGTTCTTCATTCAATCATTCACGTCTTATCACTTATACTCATCTTCAATGCCAAAGCAAGACATCATGACTTCCACTGGAAAATCACCTCTCAAGCTGATTCTTGGAGCCGCAAACGTGAGTAATCGGGCGTCTTTGCCGGAATCAAAACTGTTCCAACACTCATATAGGTCGGAGACAAGGAAGCTGATCCTTGGGCTCGTTTCGATACTCCAGATGAAGTCAATGCTTTCATCAATGCTTTTGCCAGTCGAGGCTACACTCAGCTCGATACTGCTGCAGTCTATTCACCTCAGGCTCCCTACAGCTCTGAACCTCGCCTCGGCGCCGTCAACGCAGGCGAGCGATTCAGCGTCGACACCAAAGCAGATTTTATGAAGGGTCATACCAAAGAGAACATTACTCATGATATCGACAACTCACTCAAGCTTCTGAGGATCAACCAGATCAATGTCTATTATCTTCACATACCTGATCGTAACAACCCGCTTGGGCCAGCTCTTGAAGCTCTCAACACGGCTTATAAAGATGGCAAGATCAGAACTTGGGGCATCTCCAACTTCCGAGCCGATGAAGTTCAAGAAGTGATCGATATCTGTGAACAGAGAGGTTTCGTCAAGCCTTCCGTTTATCAGGGTCACTATAACGCACTTGTCCGCGCGGGGGAGAAAGAGCTGTTCCCAGTTCTTCGGAAGAATGGCATGGCGTTCTATGCCTATAGTCCTGCTGCTGGCGGTCTCTTTTCTGGAAGCCACAAGAATCCTGTTCCGAATGGACGCTTTGACCCGGCAGTAAGTAGATATTCTGTGCGGAATCGCTTCTGACGACATGACTGACATACTGTAGCACAAATCAGGAAGTATCACTAATTCGCTCTACATCAAACCATCCGTTCTCGGAGCTGTCGACAAGGCCATTGAGGTGTTCGCCAAGCATAACATTGGAGGGCATGCTGCAGCCCTCAGATGGACGGCTTATCACAGCATTCTTGACAAGAAGTTCGGCGACGGATTGATCATCGGTGCTTCTAGCCCCCAACAACTTGAGAGCAATGTTGATAGGGTTGAGGAGGGGCCGCTGCCCGACGAAGTTGCTGCTGCGCTCAACGCCGTGTTCGAAGAGGCTGGGGATGAGGTCTCTTACCATATGTAGTTAGCCTGGCTAGACTAGGCTCAATAGAGTAGGAGCACTTCTTGGCATGAAATTGTGAATTATTAAGCATCATCATCAATACAATGCTCAAAAGCATCCATAATCGTGACAGACAGTTGGTGATCATATTCATCTCTTTGACTACACGTGTTAATTTCTCTTCAGCATGCAGTTTATTACTGTGACTGATCCTGGGCAACGTGCTTCAGCCAAGACGACGCGTAGAGCTCACTCCCACGCAGCCCGCGTGGCCCATGCACGCACACGAAAACAAAGAGTGGTGGATTACCATGACCAAAAGAGATATCAAAGTGCAAAAAGCCTTGATGAATCAAGTAATCTATCATCAGAACTGACGCCACCACCGACAAACGAATTACAGAAATTAACATCTGTGCCTTTCACGTTACCCGGCGATTTTCAGCCAGATAACATAATTCTTTTTATTAAATCCCTCTCGACACTTGAGCACTCCATCTTTACTCAATGTGAGTTTCGCATGATCGGCGTAGGGTAGCATTTCCTAACTATGCCCGCGTAGATCTTCAAACTGTCTTACCTTCCCAAATTGCACATTGCCCTATAATCATGGACATTGCAGAACAAGCAGCTGAGATAAGAAGCAACTGGATCTTTTTTGTTTCTACTGATCCCGTTCTTCTACGAGGTTGTCTTCTTGCAGCATGTCGATACTTGGCTCAAGTTGAGCGTCGCGATGAGTACGCATTGTTGGCTATTCAGTACAAGCAGTACTACTTACAAAGCCTTCGGAAGGGACTTTCATCGCGGAGTCTTCCGTCGCGTCGGAGTGCGGTTGCAATGACCACGGTTCTCGCGCTTGATGAGGTGAGTTCATCCGTAGGGCAAGAGATTGCATGACATGCTGACTACGTAGATCACTTGTGGAGATCATCTTGTCGCTGCAAAACATGTATTGGGCGCCATGAAGATGGTCGAAGACGCCGGTGGGCTCGACCGTCTTGGGCTGAATCATCTTGTCCGCTATGTCCTCTACAACCTCATGTTCGGCAAGCGACTATCAGAATGGGATATGGACCTACAACTGGCCTCAACACTCATGACACCAGACTCAATACTGCCCTAACCATGCCAAAACACATTTAGAAACAGTAGCGTTCATTCCGCAGCCCCTATTATTTGGTCATCCGATCGCGATGTTCCGACTCATGGTCATTTCTCCGACGCCCTCCGGTGCATCTGTTGGTCTCGTCTAGCTAGTAGCGCGACGTGTTATTTCTGCCTTAAGGCTGGCATGAAAGGCTAGACGGAAGGTATACAAGGTTAAAAAAATGCATATTTGTTTATTTACGAGACTCGGGCGGTAGTGAGACATTCCCAAGGATCACCTGAGACCTTTTGATATGAATCTAGTGCCACAAATTTCCGTGCGATTTCCGGATGTCGGCGGGCGGTTAACGGTCTCGACCTCTGATATTATGATGGATATGGCACTTTTAACGAGTTTGAGGGCGTCGTGTTTCATCTCCTCAATTTCCTGAGCTTCTGGTTCTGTCTATTTGCTCCAAAATTCAGACACATGACGGCCCATTCTCACAGAGAAACAACAATCTCAAAGTCAACTGATATTAGGATTAGAAGTCTGGGTCTGAGTCTGCCCTATTGTGGTTCTCAATTATGCGAAAGGGGTCTAGGAATCTTGGTTCAAGCTTAAAGAAGGCTTATACGCTGGATTACTTCAGCCTTCAGCCTTCAGCCTGCGAGCCAAGCAGTCTGGGCATCGGCCGTCGGCAAGTCAGATTCCACCCCAGAAATGAGGTTTCAATGGTTCAAAAGCCGTGATTGGGCAATTGTAGAGGGAAGGCTGTAACTAAACTGAGGGTCCGAGACATTGTGTTCACTATCCCTTCAATTCATGAGCCGATACTTGCCCTCGACTTTAAATCAGTTGTAAGGATAAGGGAGCCTTTCGGAGACTTTTGAGCCAAGAAAGAATTGACCGAGGACAATTGGCCGAGGACTTGTTATTGTGTACAGAATATGTGGTTCAGACAAACACCAAACTTCTGCTCGCCAAGCCGGCAATAACATGATCTCCCTTCAATACCTTCTTGGCACTGCAGCATTCTTCGCTCAAATACGTGGTCATCTGATAAAACCTGTCAAATATTCATCTGAAACATTATCAAGGGACATGTCTAGCTTGAGGTGAATCTTTGACCCCTTCAAGCCTTTGACAGGCTGGCACTCTAATCTGGGGAAATATCGAATTTCCCCAATTCCAGCGGCCCTACCCCAGATTCCGGACTAGTCCATCGTGGCTCTGACTGAAGCTAAATGAATTTTTCCGAGGGAAGGTCTCTCGTGAGATTCTAAGTATAAGAAGGCTCTAGACATCTCTCCAAATCAACTTCCTCAGCTCAGCCAGCATCACTCCTTCACAGCCGGTTGCGTCTGCCACTCTTTACTAACCCAGTTCTTCACATTCACTCTTTTTGTTTTCTGCTTCACATCCAACTTAATCACTCTCGTTTCTCTGATATCCATCTTTCAAAATGAGATACTCCCTCGGCTTCTCCGGTCTTTTGACCGTGGCCTTGAGCTCCACTGGCTTAGCCCAGACTACGACTCCCGGACCTTCTACCACCGACTTCTCCACCTCTGGTGGCATGAACGTCCCTACTTCGGTCACCTCCCAGCTGCCCATCACTTTCACCACCACCATGACCACTATGGCCAAACCCACCAAGTCTCCCGTCCCTGGCAAGTGTGAGTGCGGCACTGGAACCTGCTTCACCCCCGAGATCTGCAGCATCGAGTGTACCACCGTGTATGAAGACTGTTGCAGCGTTGAGGGCTCTGACATCCAGGTGTGCAAAAACCAGTACACCATCTGTCTCGGCTACAACCCCTACGAGTCTGTCTTTGTCAAGCCCACCAGCTGCAAGCACGACGAGAGCTACTACATCGAGTACGAGTCCAAGTACACCAGCTCTTACTTCGAGGAGAAGTATGGTTACTACTACTCTTCTTCTTCTTACTCTACTTCTTCTTACCACTCTGGCTACCACGCTGGTTACTACACTGCCGAATACTGCTGCCTCGAGTGCACCACCATCTACGATGAGTGCTGCGCTGCCCCCGGTGCTGATATCGCTATCTGCAAGGAGAAGTACACTGTCTGCCTCGGATACAACCCCTTCACCGTCGTTCCCTGGGAGGTGCCTTCTGTCTGCAAGCACGAGGAGTCTTACTATAAGGAGTATGAGTCCAAGCACGGCGAGTCTTACTACAACTCCAAGTATGACAAGTCTTACGAGCACTCCGAGGTTGAGGTCGATGTTGAGCAATGCTGCATTGAGTGCACCACTATCTACGATGAGTGCTGCAAGATCCCCGGCTCTGACATTGAAGTTTGCAAGAAGGAGTACACCATCTGCCTTGGATACAACCCCTGGGACGTTACTCCCTTCGTCAAGCCTACTGTCTGCAAGCACGGTGAGGGCTCTGGTTCCAAGGGCGGCAACAACGGTGGCTCCAGCTCCAGCTCCAGCTCCAGCTCCAGCTCCAGCTCCAGCTCTAGCTCTAGCTCTAGCTCTAGCCATGAGGAAGAGTGCTGTGTCCAGTGCACCACTGTCTACGATGAGTGCTGCTCCATTGACGGCCACGACATCGAGGTCTGCAAGAAGGAGTACGTCGTCTGCCTTGGCTACAACCCCTGGGACGTTACTCCCTTCGTCAAGCCTACTGTCTGCAAGCACGGCGAGAACTCCGGCTCCAACGGCGGCAACAACGGCGGCTCCAGCTCCAACGGCGGCAACAACGGTGGCTCCAGCTCCAGCAAGTCCGATGACTCCTCCAAGACCTCTGGCCACAAGTCCGACAGCTCCAGCAAGTCTGGTGGCTCCGACGAGGAGTGCGCTGTTGAGTGCACTACTGTTTACAAGGCCTGCTGCGACGCTTCCGGTGCCATCATTGAGACCTGCAAGACTGCCTACACCACCTGCCTCGGCTTCAACCCTTGGGACGTCACTCCCTATGTTGAGCCCACCGTTTGCAAGAAGGGTGGCAAGCCTTCTGGTGATGATGTTGTCATCGTCTCTGGCGGTGAGCGTGTCCGCCCCGTCCTGGCTCTCCTTGCCATGGGTGCTATTGCTCTCCTCTGTTAGTACTCCCCTCCTATCCGCATCAACCAACCCCACTAACATTCTCACAGAAACGATTAGCGACCACCAGTATGTAAACGCATAATCTTCGCTTCGTTCTTCTATTTCCACTCCGTTGTTGCTCTGGGGCACCCGCACCTTGCCTTCTTACTTTCTCAGTGGGATGTCTGTTTCTGTGCAGTGGATGCTTAACATTCTTATCTTTTGATGATCTTATGGTTTTATGGGTGTTGCCGCATACTCGGCCTAAAATAGTGCACGATAGACACGTATGTAATATCGACGACTGGATGGAGATTCTCTGGATGACGGCCCTGGGCTGTTGGGGCGATTACATGTATCCATAGTCTACATTAGACTCTGTGTCCAGAGATCAATTGACTTCTCTGTCAACATTTTACTTCGGCCCGCGAGCGTATATGCTTTGTATTAGGTTTTTCTTTGAGTTTCGTATTATGATCCTTGGTCTTAATTGTGTCCAATACAGCATTAAACGGCACATGATTTTGACTTTGAGCATGGACGTCGGCTTTCATTGGCAAGTGTCCACTAGCTAGTGGAGGAAATGAAGGGCTCTGCCGCTGCGTGAAACGCGTGTACCCCGGATTTTCTCATCTGTCGGATGAAAACATGGCAAACGATTAATCCACCAAACGAAGCAGCTCAAACTGCATCTAGAATTCTAGATCTGGCCACAATCCGATCGAAAGAGGCTGCTAAACTGGTTCAAGTTAGTCACTTTGGGGGCACGACAATGGACTTGAAACGGCTGAAACCAACAGCGGAAGCTTACGCTCCGGACAGACCGGATATTTCTGGAGCAGGGGCCTCGTATTTTTAATGAACAAACTTTCTCCACCAATCACAAGAAACTCCCTTGAGCTGTGTCTGGAGTATAGAGTTGCAGTTATATGATGATTTACTAAGAGACGAAGTTTAAAAATGCTATATAAATACTGAGGCTGTTGACATTGGTATTTTCCTGGTGGTTCTGTTTCTCATCATTGGCTTGTTTCGGTTATCTTGATCTACATCACCATGAAGTTCCTCACAACATTGAGTTTCGTCACAGCGGCATTCGCTGCTGGTCGAACAACTGCACCCTCTGGATGTATCACTGTCAAGAAGTCCCCTGGAAGCGGTCAATTCGGTACCGTTCAAGCTGCTGTCAACTCTCTTTCAACCACAGCGTCTGGAAAGCAATGCATCTTCATTGACCAGGGTACCTACAATGAGCAGGTCCTTGTTCCTAGTCGCAGCGCTCAGCTGTCTATCTACGGCTACACTACCGACACTAGTGGATACAGCGGCAATAAGGTCACCATCACAGCGAAGAAGAGCCAGGCTGATGGTCTGAACAACGATGGCACGGCCACCCTCCGTGTCAAGGCTGCCAACTTCAAGCTTTACAACGTCAATGTCGCCAACACTTACGGAAAGGGAAGCCAGGCAGTTGCCCTGAGCGCCTATGCCGACAGCGGATACTAGTATGTCAGCTGGCAACTCAGCCGAGATTATCACTAACTAGCCGTAGCGGTGTCGCTCTTACTGGATTCCAGGATACCCTGCTTGCCCAGCAGGGTTACCAGCTATACTCCAAATGCCTTATTCAGGGCGCTACCGACTTCATCTTCGGCCAGACTGCTTCCGCCTGGTTCGAGAAGATCGACCTCCGAGTTGTCGCCGCCTCAGTTGGCTACGTCACTGGTACGCTGTTCTTTCTCGGGTATCAAACACAATTACTAACTCCAAGCAGCCAACGGACGTGACTCTGACTCCAACATGTCTTACTACGTCTTCAACAACTGCAACATTGCCACAGCTGCCGGCAACGCCGTCTCCAACGGCGCATACTACCTTGGTCGACCTTGGCGCCAGTATGCCCGCGTTGTCTTCCAAAAGACTAGCATGAGCTCTGTCATCAATTCCAAGGGCTGGTCTATCTGGAACACTGGGGAGGAGAACACTGCCCACGTGCTGTTTGGAGAGTATGGTAACACTGGTGCTGGTTCCCAGGGCCAGCGCGCCTCTTTTGCCACCAAGCTATCCAACCCTGTCTCTATCTCTACTGTCCTTTCTGGAAACTACGCTTCCAAGGGCTTCTACGATGCTTCTTACATGTAAAGCATAAGACAAACAGGACGCTGAGCCAGCATGTACATCAAATCTATACAGCATTCCATTCCGTGTACATATTCAGACCAACGGAACAGTAGCCTATTCAAGTAAATAACTGCAAGTAGCTGGCTCAAGCAATTCAAGATGTTATATAGATGTGCTATTTGCAGTTGAGACTTGTGGCTAAGAGCTTATCCCGGCAAACTGAACTTAGCATATAGTGTGATACTATGAACTGTTGCGAGGGTGGTTATAATACGTGAGATTAAGGATCTGAACTCTAGTGGGATACTTATTCTTTAGCTTACTGCCTACTAGAATTGCAAAAGATCATTATTACATAAGATGCCGAATAGATACCATATTTTCTCTGTTGATATGAACTCTAAGCCACAAGTCTCAACTGCAA